>JAUCMU010000151.1:2496765-2508483 GCA_032275025.1 Enteromius treurensis
CGGTTCACGTGGGTGTACCAAACCGAACAGGGCGAACCGAACAGTTCGATAAAGAACCGAAAACCGTTGCATCCCTATTTGTAAATGAGAATAAATCCCGTAGGGTCTGTCACGTTGGTTTGTTTACATGTAGCTTTTTCGCGTTTTTGACTATAACGTATACAGCTACTGGAAACCAACAATAAATATGTTTTTCTACCTTTTATTTTGTGTTTTATTAATATTTACACCTACCTCAACCCTAAACCTACCCTTACAGTAACGAGCATGCATTGAATATTGTTCAGGGGGGAAAAAAGAATGCGATATTGACGTGCGCATGCGCAGTTAGCCCTGGTAGGAAAAGCTCGCAGGTAGGATACAATGTTAGAACACCGGGGGAGTCGACACTAAGCCAAACTGAAAGTTGTTCAATCTAGTGGCGCTCGTGTGTATGAGACGCCCGGGAGCTGGATATTGTACATGAGATCATGTTAGATCTAACGTTACTTCTAGATACTAGGTGTAGTTCAGCTTCAGAACTTTCCCGCCTAGTGACACATACTATCCCTAACCACCGTGTCAAAGCTGTCTATTCAATCATGTTCTTACCTCTGAAGGTGAAGTCATCACAGCCTTCAGTAGTTCTTCTCGATGTGATGCTGTCAGGGCTTGTGTCGAATAGATATTTCCAACATTAACGTTACTTTTTCTTCTACAAACCGAAAGGACACGCCTCCTGCAGGCTAAAGTTACTTCCTTGTTGCTACATCCAGTTATCAACACACTCAAATTATTTGTCTTTCCTGTTGTAAAACTACTAAAAATAGGACTTTTCAGGATGATTAACAAACTTTATTCTTTTTGTTAATTCCCTGTTAACTGCCACATTTAAGACTGCCCAATACAACCTATTTTGTTTATGTTGCTTCTTATATCCTTATTCAAATATGGAACAGTACGAGACTACATGTCATGAATCCGGCTTCTGTGGTTCCCCTGATCGTCACTAGAGGTCGCCATCCTGAGTTTTATGTGAAGTTGTTGAAATGTAATTTACGCTAAAACTATGTTACACACACAAAATAATATATTAGTGTATAATTATAATAGATTTTATAATTATTTATATAATGTAATTAATTATAGAGTTCTTAAATTAACCCCAGTCTGCATTATTTGTAATCACCATCTTTAACAAAACATATTTACAGTTTTACTGAATCAATGCATCTAATAGCTATTCCTGTATAATTAACCATGATGAACTATTAAACCTCCGTGCAAAATATCCTAGCTTAAATAAACATGAGAAACTACAGGCAGAGCTATAAAATACTGTTGGTTTTATTGTTTTTCTTACAGTTCAGAGTAACAGCAGCATATAAATGAAGGAAAATGTAGGCTAATAAACAGTGTTGATTAAAAACAGGAAAAAAATAAAAGGCGAATTGAACCTTAAATGAGAAAATAACCTGGGAATTATTGTAATTCTGCAAAAATGTGTTGCTTTTTAACAAAAGATAATACATTCATTCCTTTATATTAAAGGATAATATGCAGATCAATGTTAGGCTACGTTTTCATGAAGCTCAGCATACAGTAACTATCATATTATGGGGCAGCTGTGAAACGTCAGTGTGGTATTTTACCGTTTTAACCCTTCGCTTTGTGCAACAAATTTGTTTGCATAGTAAATAAAAGTTTTGTAGCTGAAATGCACAAACAGCACAGCACAGTCTTTGTTCTATACATATTCCTATGGGTTGGGCACTCATACTTCATACATACAGAGTAATAAGCCCACTATAGTAAACTCATGCAGCAAAGCAATCATTTCCAGTAGGGTTAGCAGCCCTGACAGCGGAGGAAGATGGATGATGACAAAGGCCATATAAGAAGGTCTGAATAATATGTCTCAAAAATCTGACCATCTGTACAATAACAATTGAGTGGCAAAGTTAAACAGATGAAACAAGGTAGGAGTGATCAGGTTATTGCATGTATTTCAGGTGATCAGTTATGAAAACACTACCTCATATATATAACATTGCAAACTTACGTTTTTACTTTAGATCTTTGGCTTGGAGTCACTGTCCCATTCAGCGTCTCCTTCTATAGATGTGTTCGCTCATAGCCCCATGTCAGAGGAAACGGCCAACAAATATCATACAAATCAATGCACAGTATGCCAGATATACACACACACACAATTTAACATACAGCATTTATATGAAATAAAGATTCTTATATTAACATATTTTGAAACGTTTACTAAAAATGCAAGTTTAGTCATTTGTAAAAATGGGCACTAAATGTGCTCGGTAAAAAACAAATCACAAGGCAACCAAAATATTTAATTACAAAGAGTAAAATTATAAAATAAATTATATTAGAATTTACCCAAAAATGAAAATTCTGTCATGATTGAACCTTTTTGACTTTGTCAAATGTTCTATGGTGTCCTGCACTTGACACCTGGAAACACAAATTAAGAATTTGCTACCACAACATATCAAATACGTCAAAGACGACTGATGTAATGATCTAGCTGGATGTGCCAGCCCAGCTCTCTGGATGGCACTCCAGCGCCCCACCAACTCTTTGTGTTTCTGTCTCTGTTTTCATGCCTGGACTTGTTTCAATGAACTCATATCTCCGCCCATCTCATTAGTTTTCATAGTGTTTCATTGTTGTCTCCACCCACCTTGTCTGTTGCCTGACCACTAACTCGCTCCTCCCCTTAGTCTTGTTAGCATGTCTGTATAAAAGTCCTGTTTGTTTCCTGTTTAGACGCTTGTCAATGTTGGATGTAACCTGTGTTTATCCCTTTGTTCAGCCATTCGTGTCTCTCCGTGTTTCCCTGTCTGGATTATCGACCTCGCCTGCCTTTGGATATTCGCCTTTGTCTCTGCACTCTTGTATTAAGTGACCTTCGCCACGTACTCTGGATTATTCTATTGCCTTTGTCTCTGATGCCCCCGTTTGCCGTTGTCGACTTTGCCTGTGACTATACTCTGAGTGTATGAAAATGTTTGCAAGTGGATCCGAACGCTTCCCGTTGTCTCATTCGTTACAACTGAAGTGAATTAAAATAAGAAAAGGGAACAAATTATTAAAATATTGCCACGATAACTAAATAATTGAACCAACTAAAGGGGTCACATGATGTCGCTAAAAAGAACATTATTTTGTGTATTTGCTGTAATGCAATGTGTTTATGTGGTTTAATTTTCAAAAAAACACATTATTTTCCACATACTGTACATTATTGTTTCTCCTCCAAGCCCCGCCTCCTGAAACAGCTCGATTTGTACGAACCTCACCGTTCTAAAACAGCAAGATTGGCCAGCTATCCAGTGCACTGTGATTGGCTGAATACCAATACGTTACAACACCAAAACAAAAAAACACATTACAAAGCAGGCATTTATTGACCCAGTGTCAATTAGACATAATTACTGATGATCATGACTTAGTTCTGTCTTTTAACACGTGGCACAACTTGAAATCACATCATGCAACCCCTTTAATAAAATACAGCCACAAAGTAATAAGTAGTAACAATGAATTCTTAATTCATCGCAACAATATCTATTTTTGATTCCCCATGTCAGGTGTGGTGTATATTTTTTGCCAATATACACAGGACAGGTTATTAAGAAAACTGCAGTTATGCTGCAGAGCTTGACTACCAATCCTCCTCATGTACGTTACATGGGTTTTATGCTTTAACCTCTAGAGGGCCAACACTCCAAGCCTCAGACATCATCTGATATTGAATTGCACACTGGTCTGTTAGGGACAATGACTTTACATAACAACTGCATCCTAATGCTGTGACATGCAATAAAAAGTTTCTTTTCAATGTTAGTGTTTTTGTTCTAGCCAGCCATGACAGCAATACACCATGAGCAACAGCTGATTCTACTTCTACGTTTTTATTTCTGTGACACTGCAGCTGGAACAACAGAATACAATCTATGGCAAGGTTAACCCGATACCTCACGACCAACGAGGTGGCTAATTCATGCGACCTCACTCCATTTTGGATGATCTGTCTAGACCCTCGTGACAAGTTTAGGGGCAGAGATAGGTGTAAGGCATTCTTACAAATTAATAAAAATTGTGCAACTTGTAAAATAGCTATGACTTAGCAAGAAACGTATGAATTAGTACAAGTGATGTTAAGCGAAATTAGCCACCTCGGCTGGATTATCTCAGGTACTGATTTTGTGCATAGTTAGTTAAAAGTGTTTAATGCTTGTATAAATGAATGTTGTTTGATTCTTAAATAATAATTTATTATTAACAGCCAGAAACCATTTGAAATGATTCACAATGTCAAAATAAATCTTACTTAACTTCCAGGTTGATTGAGCAACATGAGCCAGTTAACTAAAATGTTTAGTTAATTGAAAATAACTAGTTTACTGAAGTGATTCAGCTTACATTTAGTGTGAATAGTTTGTGATATTTTGCCCCCGATCTTGAAAATAAAAGAAATCAAGAATCTGTGTGTTTAAACAAGCACATTTTATAAAAAGATTGTAATCACCCATTATGAATTTGGGATAATGGTAATTGTTTAATTTTAGTTTAAAATAGATTATATTCTTAAATATTGAGAAATATCTCTTCTGATTGGCTTTTTGATTGATTTTGATCGTGTCATGGTAGACAAACGTCTTGTTGATGTATACTATGGTAGTTTTGCTCCGCTTTTTTTTGACGTTACTAGACCTTGTCGTCATTCGCTTTTAGAGTATGGTGTGGGGTTGCCAAAAATATTCTGCTTGACATATTTAGTGTTCCACTCAAGAAAGAGAAATTTCACACCGTATTGGAAAAACTTGAAAAGTAGAAACTAATGACAGAATTTTCATTTTTGCACAAGCTATTCCTATTGTTGTCTCTGGTCATTTATATGTAGAATTAAATCTATCTCATGAATTCAACTCAACATGTCTCTCTAAGGCTAAGCCATGGAGCTATCAATCACTTCCATCAAATAAGCAATCAATAAATGAAGGGGGTCTGAGACTGTGTGGGTAATATATAAGGTCTTCATAGGTTGTTATGCTGTATTCTGCTGAATATGGGCATCAGCCATGCAAAACCTTCAAACAGGTGCCAAGGCCAGACTGGTGTGATGTCATGCTTCTGTGATGTAAGAATGATTTGATTGGCTGCTAGGGTAGAGGGAGATGGCTCAGTGAGACATGGTGGAGTTTATACAAGGGGGAGGAGCTACATAACTAAGGTATAGTTGGTTGAATTCTTTACTATTATGTGTAACATTTTTTCAAGTATAACTATTGCCAGTAAAGAGCAGCAAAAACAGCAGCCCAGCTGAATAGAGAAGCTCTGGAGATCGGAGCGTTCCTCTTGTCCACTAGATGGCAGAAGCATTTGGATCGTACCCTCTGCGTTTGACGTTCCTTGTTGTTTGGAAGAAGAGGAAAGAGAAAAGTTAATCTGAAACAAAACACTAATCACCATACCTGAGACTCTGTTTCAGCTCCACGGCATTCAAATAAGAGAAATTAAACCCTTCAATCTGATGTGTTTTCTACACATGCTCTGCAATGGCTGAAATACGTTGCTTATGTACTGAAGTTGTTTAAACATTGTGGAACTGAAGCAGAATGATCTTTACTACATATTACAGCACTGGTGCCATGCCTTACATCAGCAGACAAGGACAAGGGTGATTGACTGGTAATGGGCTCCCTCAGTGGAAATGGACTGCTTGGAGAAGAATAGACCAGACTCAGTGAACGGGGTCTATTGATGGCGTGTAGGTCTTTAGGGTGCTCACAATGACAGCAATGACCACAACTTGAAATCCTAAATTTAAACCTGACTTAACAAAAACTTTATTTTTATTAATAAAAAAATATCTCTTAGTGAATTGCTCATTGTTAGTTAATATCATCCATGTCGTTTCAAACTAGTAAAGCGTTGTTTATCTTTAGATCACAATTAAAGATATTTTGGATGAAAACTGGGAGGCTTGTGACTGTCCCATTGATTGCCATGTAACAATGTCAAGGTCCAGAAAAGTATGAAAGACATCTTCACAGTACTCCATCTTCCATTAGTGGTTCGATCTCGATGTTATGAAGCAACATAGAAATTAAAAATAATGACTTTATTTAATAATTTGCCTCCCCTGTATTTCTCCGCAATCACTATAGCACCATTGTGGAGCATATGCACTGAACGCTCCCATGCACACTGATCTGTGTCTTTGTTCAAATCGAAGTGTAAATATGCAAAGAAAACATACCGCGGCAGACAGAAGAGCATAAATAAATTACATCCTGTGCATATTCTTTAAAATGGCAAATTACTGAATGGCAGTTAATAGGACAGTCACAAGCCTCCCAGATCTCATCCAAAATATCTTAAAAAACATATTCCTTACACTCTGAATACACGTGAGTGCGCACCATTCAACAACTATTGTGCTGTTTTTATATATAGTTTAAAAAACATTTATGATAGTGTTTTGGTTTTCATAACAGGAGCTATCCTTGCCTTTTCATAAAAAAAGGTTAAATGATCTCTTAGCAGACTTACTAACATTGCACTGTCATGAGAGTCTGCAAGGCATCTCTTGCTGCATGACCATGACCCACTTCTGATACAGTCAAAACCACATCCACTAGCTTTACTGCGGATGGACTTCATTCGCTGTCAGTGTGAACAGCTCAAGAGATGACATCATTGGTCATGAAATGATGCATTTCCTGCACACCCCCATGCAGATAAGATAACTGTGTGAGGGAGTGAAATGGCAAGATTTCTGAACATGGTCATGCAGACCAGTGCCAGTGAGATCTGTCTGTACCAGGTGTGTTTGCCAGCCAGCAGCTCTGCAAGGAGACAGGAAGTGAAGAG
The DNA here is from genome assembly GCA_032275025.1 of Enteromius treurensis. NCBI lineage: Eukaryota > Metazoa > Chordata > Actinopteri > Cypriniformes > Cyprinidae > Enteromius > Enteromius treurensis. The sequence goes on from JAUCMU010000151.1 coordinate 2,503,651, forward strand.
TACATGTCATGTCACAAAGGCCTCTTGAGTTTACTCAGGACTGAAAGAGAGTCTCACGACTCACCACACTTTTCTTACACTGCTTAACTGTCTTTTTGCCTGTAAAGCAGTAATGATCCATATCAAATCTGATTTATTATTTTGTCAACATAGTGCAAATTGTCCCTCCAGTGACTTTCACGTCTGACAACTAACTGAATCCGGGGTCCCACTTTATATTAGGTGTCCTTAAGTAATATGTACATGCATTTAAATTAATAATTTGCTTTTACATTGTACTTATATTTTATAAAAATACTTATGTAGTAACATCTGTAATTAATTTCTGTAATAACATTTATAGCTACACTGTTGACCCATCCCTTACACCTTAACCCACCCTTAAACTAAACAATATCCCCAACCTTACCCTTATGCACCTCAATCACAGCAGCATTGTTTTGCAATATAATATAAACAAAATTACATTGTTCTTATGCTTTACTGTAAAGACCACCTAATATAAAATATGACCGAATCCGGTCTGACTGAAATATGACCCAATGCCACACTGGATGCGTCTCATGAAAGTACGTCATACATTTAGAACAAGAAGAGGGTGAGCATTTGCTGATAGGATTTTCATTTTGCTGTGAAAAAGCTCTTTGAAATAGTTTGTGTAGAAGTTTGAAAAACCAGTCAAAATGCATACGTAAATATTAAACTAGATACCGCATTAGACTGCTCCAGACAATTCAGACGCTGTACTTCAGGCACATAAAAATACTATTTTCAAACATTTCCCGCGTGAAAAAGTAGTGCATGTATTTGTATTGAATGTGCACTTTAGTGTACTTCAAATTCTAAAAATAAAATAAAAGGGCACTTATTTATGACTATATTTATTTGTAATCTTAAAAAAAAAAAGTCACGTTTTAAAGTACATTTTAAATGCTTAAAATATCTACATTTATTTTAACTAATGCAGATGTAAAGCACTTGACTGTAATTTAATCATTGGATCAAAAGTTAATTTTAAATGTACCGATCATTACAAATGTGTAATTACAGTACATATTTATTACATAGACGCTGAAATTACATTACAGTATATTTATAACCATAAATGGTTGTCAGTATATCCAGCAGTACTTTATACACACACACACACACACACACACACACACACACATATATATATATATATATATATATTTAACATAACAGAAGAAATAATGTACTTAAGTGCTTAAGTGGGTGAAAAAAGCACTCTAAGGTTCAGCTAATAGTTTTCAATTCATAATAAATACTGAAAATTAAATTAACATGCTATTAATTGTCTGTTTTCTCCTATTCTTATGTTTACGTATGTCAGTGGTTATGCATATAATTAATTCAGTAATCACTTAAACACTGGCTTTGACTGTACCAGCATGGCAGATGGCTTATATACAGCGGAACAGCTGCTACTGCGGTATATAGTTGTATGACTGATTGTGCACGTTGTTATATTTGAGCTCAGAAATTACTGCAGTAGAATAATGTGGCTGAAACTAACAGTACATTTAATTGACCATTGAATACAATTCACTATCCTATCCTAAAGCCGTTAGCTTCAGTTCATTATAAACTATCTATTCCCAAACGTTTTCTGCACTCAGACTCTCCGGATGGTGAATGACAACTGAGGTTGTGTGTCATCTTAACATGCAGGTCAGGATTTCAGCTGTGCCCTTCAAGCTGGTTTGAGGTTCTGCTGCAGTGACTTGATTGTGTTTCTGTGTAGGTACAGCGTCTGCAGCAGAAACCCAGACCGTGGCGAGTGTAAGCTGCATGTATAAAGCTGCCTAAAGTTAGAGAGAAGAGACATGCAGACTGGTGCTTACTTAAACCCCCAGCCCGTCCCACCCAGGACTATAGCTGCCACCAGGATGGCCCCCGCGATCGACCCTATGATGAGATTGGTGGCACTAGGACCTGTTTGGGCAAGTGTAGGAAAATGGGACATGAGCTTTGATTCACTAGAACTGTAGAAAAATTCTGTTCCAGCAAAACCAGTAGTGTCTTCACTGGATGTTTGAGATTTCCATGCATGTGAAAACAAACTGATGAACTGTGATCGATCACTTCACACGCTGGTCAAAACATGTCTAAGCCAAGACGAGATGGAAAAAGGGTCCTGAGTTCTGGAGAGCACCACATTGTAAAAGAAATGACAATAGTTCCATACAAAGATTAAAGGTAAAAAAAAAATAAGACCTTCGTTCATCTTCAGAACACAAATAAAGCTAAATCAGCTATCTGACCCTCCATAGACAGCAACACAACTAAAATGATCCAGGTCCAGAAACATGGTAAAAGAGTGCATGTGACATCAGTGGATCAGCTACAGTTTTGCTGCGCTACGAGAATCCTTTTTTTTTACTCAAAGAAAAAAAAAGAAAAGAAAAAAAAAAAAGACGTCAGAATGGCAGAATATGTAACTCTCCCCTAAGTTACATATTCTGCCATTTTAGAAATGACTTAAGAACGCATTTCACGTAAGAAGCGTAGTTTACGTCTACAGAATAACGTATGTGTGCATTGTGATAAAATGGTGGAAGACGTAATTCAAGGGAGAAGAATGGTTGAGTAAATGTGTCATTTTTGTTTTCTTTGCACAACAAATGATTCTCCTTGCGTTGCAAAACTGAAGTTGGATCGTTTCAGTTGTGTTGCTGTCTATGGAGGGTCTGATAGCTCTCTGATTTCATCAAATATATCTTAAGATCTTAAGGTCTTATGGGTTTGGAATGACATGAGAGTGAGTAATTAATGACAGAATTTTCATTTTGGGGTGAACTAACACTTTAGCTAATATATTTGAAGGTTAATTTTATAAAGGTTAATACTGGCTTATATTAATAAATGGCTAATATTAACAATTATATTACATTAGTGTCTGGTATCAGTAAAAAAAGAAAAGAATATTTTATTTACGAAAGCTGCTTTAAATTGATCAAATGTGACATTAGACATTGTTCACACCAAATATGATAACTGTAACTACAAAACTTTAATGATTGTTCGAAATACATACACGCATACGTTTTGTGATTATTCGATGTGAAATGCAGTTCCATGATTTTTAGTGTAAATCGTTTAGAAGAGATTTGACCATGGTTTAAACTGAAATCTCTTCTGGTGTTTTAAGAAGAAGCTCCACGCTCTCTGTATGTGTTCGTGTCTGTGTTAGTGTCAGAGCGAAGCAACAAACCCTTGGGTCCCTCGTCTTCAGCAGGGGGTGGTTCTTTTGGAGGGTCAGGCATACTGCAATCCGTCCCTGCCCACGTTGTGTCACATGTACATGTTGCCTCATTATTGCACACCTGTTTAAATTCAGAATGGACCAAAAAACTATTCATAACAGTATAAGAAATGAATGTTCGTGCAGAATAATTGAGTGAACCTCAATATGGCATGTGTGCAGTCAGTCTTGTCTCACCCCATGACTGGAACAGACGTGTCCATTGGGTCCTGAGGGACAGGAGCTCAGGTTCAGAAACTGAATAGGGAAGCACTTCCTGTCCAGACACATCATAGACGGACCGCATGGAGTTCCATCCTCGACATACCCAAAATCAGTCTGATCATCCAGCAAGACGTGACCCCCACTGAGAGAACAGTGAGTTTGTGTTTAGGTCCAGTATATAGTACATGACAAACATTATATATCAGTCTTTGTGTGTTTCACCTGCAGTCGATCAGTCTGCCCTGATGGTTGAAATTAGTGGGAGTGACTTCTCCTTTTATAGTCCCAATCCGTGGGACTCTGCCGGTGTTAGTGCACAGCAGATACCCACAGAACACATCACTGCAATAGACACAGCACAGAAATCACACTGACATTCCCAGGGCCCACAAGAGGGTGCTAGAGGGTCTGTGAAATAATAGATTTAAGAATTACATTTTTAACTAGTGCTGTCAAACCATTAATTATGTTTAATTGCATTCAAAATACTGTATGTGTGTCTTTATTTATACATAATAAATATACACAGCACACACACATATATTACGCAAACCAAAACTTTTATTTCGGATGCAATTTATCACAATGAATCATTTGACAGCACTATTTTTAAGACATTCCCAATATTTTATAACACAGTTTGAGACTGTTTTGGCTATACAGCACATCAGTGGATTTAATTATGATGACAAAAAAGAAATACGCATGTAACAGTACAAAAAAGATGTTTCTTTAAAAAAAACAAAAAAACATATTTCCAATCATGTTTTATATAAATGGTTTCTGTTTTATATAGATCAAATAAATCAAATCAAAACACGAAGTAGATATGTTTAGTAACATAATTTCAAAAGTAAAGTGTAACCAAAAACATCTTAAGTTATGCATGAATTCAGTCAAGAACAAATGTTAAAACATTTGACAATGATAATAAAATATTAAGGCTGTTTGTTTTTCTTCTGCATCTTTACTCATCAGTTCAACACAAAAACATATGACATGTACAGATAAAAATAATAATTGTCATTTAAAGGGATCATTGACACAAACATTCTATCATTAATTACTCATCCTCATGTCGTTCCAAACTATTGTTCATCTTTGAAACAGAATGCAACTTATTGAATGTAAATGTTTTTTTGTTTTTTTATTCACATCATTAAATAGATGCTTTATTGGGAAAATAAAGTCCTCCCTAACCCATCCCAACACTTTATTTTCAACCTTTTTTGTTATTTTTTTTTTTCTTTTAAATAAGAAAAATGAGTGAAGTTTTTGCAAATAAACTATTTCGAGTAGGAGCGCGGTTGATTAATCACAGCTGGCACCTCATCACCTGATCA
>JAUCMU010000151.1:2528486-2552861 GCA_032275025.1 Enteromius treurensis
TTCATTTGAAAGCCATGTTTCTAGCATCTGTAAAACTGCATTTTTCCATCTCAAGAACATATCTAAATTGCGTCCTAGTGTCCTAGTGTTACAGACGCTCAAAGACGTCCATATAGCGTCTTGTAAACAATTGTAAACAAGCACTGCAAACAGACACAAGGGTTGTCCCACTGGAGCAGTTCAAGTGCTCTGGGGTTAGGGCAGTATACTGCGATCTCAGATCCTGGGTTATCTTAACCGGGAAATGAGTCTGTGCACTTTCGCAGCCTGGCTAATTAACCATCATGCTGTCAAACACACGCTTTTGCTGTCTCATCCTGAGAGGGATTACCAGGGGCATTTCTGTACACCTTTGGTAGTTCACACAGAGTGTGTGTGACTGCTGCGTTCACGTCTTTTCCAGCGCCTCATACATGAGCCTCAAGTTTTTAAGAAGCCGTGTCAAGTTTTTTAACTTCAATCAACATCACCAGTTCTGCAACAGTGGACCAATCACAAGACATCGGAGGCAAGGAAGCACTGCAAGATTTTGTTTACAGTAGAGCCGTTGAGAAGCATCCTGCACAGTGTTTTTTCCTGAGCACTGTGCCTCATGCTTTTAGATTCAAAGATGCATTCGGTGCATTTTCTACAGTAATCGAGAGTTAAAAAGAGAGCATCTGAAAAGAAAGTATTTAGTAGATACTATGAAACTTTATTCAAGTATGTTCACCATAGCATGAACTACATCCGTCATGTTGTCATTGTCATGTGACCTACAGCATTAATTGTGCAATCCTAAATCTTCCCAAAGTAGTAGATAATCCGGCTAACTTTTGCGAACAGTTCTTAAAATATTGTAAGTGAATCCCAATCTAACGTGTAGTATAAGTTGAGATGCAGCCCGGATCTCTGTGTTGTTGAGTAGAAGAGGATGTTCGGATGTAGCACGTCTATAGACTTTGAAACCGTGTGCTTTCTAGAGGATTTAATGCTATCAAATGGAGACTGTGACAGTCAGACAGCTGTTTACTATACTTGTTTATTGCAAGATAGCCTTGAACCTTTTTTTCTGAGAGCCATGACTCCAGATGTACAATGTGAAGAGAGCCGGTGACCCAGAGAAACGACACCAGACTCTGAGAGAGAAGAGGCCGGGAACATCTGCTCTGCCGTCAGGATCTCTGTGGAATGTGTCAGTGTGTCCCGATCATAGATCAGACAGAGCCCTGTGTCATGACATCTGTGGTTCTCACTGTTCATAAAATAAAGCTGACATGCATCACATTTCAATGCTACTTCCCGTCAGAGTTGAATATTCGGAGACAATGACACACACTAGTAGCTAGACGTTCTGACGAGTGTAAACCGGTTCCTCAGCTCTGGGGAAATTACAACTTAGGCTGAATGTTACAACTTAACACACTAAATATGTTTTGTGTTGCGCCATTAAACGTGTTGAAACACAACTCTACATTTAAAATGAAATAATTATGAATGTCAACATTAGAGCCCTGCATTTACGCCCGGGCCGTCGGGCCTCAACTTTTTTACACCCCTTGCGCCGGGCTTTCGTGACAATTTTGACATCATAGTTCAGACGCGGGCCGGGTCTCGGGCCTGTTTTAGGCTTCTCCTTATTTTTATATTTTAGACATCCATCAATTAGTGATTAAAAGATTGCCATGCTGCGCCGGTGAACACAACACGAGACCGCGCTCAGCAGCTAAAAGCGACTGAAGCGCAGCTGAAGAGTTCTGTGTTCAGATGCACGCAATAATCTTGCCGCAATGCCCCAGCAAAAGTTATTATCATGAATGTGTCAGGGGAAGAACAATAGAAGACATTTGAATTATTTATATATCCTCATAGACGCGCTTTTCAAGAGAAGTCATCTTTACCGATTATTTCATTTAATGAATGAGTTTTTGTTTTTTATTTTTTTTATTTCGTTAAGTGATAATATATAGTGCTTTATAGCGTCACTCTCTGCACAAACCATCATGTCACACATTTATTATTTTACTGTTTAACGCTTAAACATTGTTATATGTTTGAACTGTTTTAGCATGCCTATCGATTTTTTTAATTAAGTGGTGATGATTTGAGAGGGCCAAACTGATCAGTCATCTTTTATGATCTGCTCACTGTCTGCCGCTGGCTGCTTGGTACTTAAATAACACAAACTTGTATTTAACAAACAAAAAATGTCTAAATTAGCTCAAACTTTGCCTTCTGTAAAGTTGTGACACCGACAGTGCACGATAAATAAAGTTATTGGTTCTCAAACATCACCTTATGCCCCAGAAAATGCTTAATGTCATGTGACCGCCCTATTTACATAGGTTTGGCATAGTTATTATCGCGCTCGACTGCGTATTTATGATACGTATTTATTTTAAATAAAATTCCCTTTTCCAAATCTAGCCATTTTTACATTCTTGGCTTGGCACACAGACCCAGGCCCCTCCCACGATTGTTGATTGACACTGATGTTTTCCCTTAGATCCGCCCTGTGTGAGCCGTCATCAGTCTGTCATCGTTTCAATGCTAAAGTGGTTCAAAACAAGAATGTCTCCGATTAAGTGATTTTAAAATGCTCTGAAGGTGTTTTGTTGTTGCATGTATTAAATGAACACAGCAGTTGTCATTTACTCCGCTGAAGACGCAGTGGATTATGTTTGTTTCTGAAGGGAATGCGCCTTGATCTGCCTGTTTGCACCAATCATATGTGCAGAAGTGAGTATACGTTTTTTTTTTTTTTTTTAATGAATTTTGCTTGGTAGCAAGTTCTGCGATGCATGCGACTAAAGTTTAACGCCTTTTAGAGAACAGCTCATCACCCAACAGAGGGAGGGGGCGGAGTCAGTAGAGCTCATTAGCATTTAAAGGGACATGCACTGAAACGACTTGGTGTGAACAGAGCTGGTTTTGACAGGGTAAAAAGGTTGTTGTTTTACACTGCCATTGAGAAATCTTAACCAAAGTATGTTATAGACTTTACACTATGTTTTAAAAAAAAAAAAGACAACACAGAGTTTGACGTTGTTTTTCCAGCCGTCGCAGTGTTTAAAGGCTTGTGAGCACATTTTAAGGCAGGAAAGGACATCAGAGTGAGGAGTAGAGTGACCCACCACTGTTCACATTTTTTAGGCCAGACAGAACACCACAATAAAAAAAATTCACTGGAAAGTCCTAGATAATCTGACCTGAAAATCCTCCAGAGGAAACTGCAGCATGTCTCTGAGTCCATCGCTGAGGATCTGAGTTTTCCTCTGCACCAGCACACTCTCATAGTCCAGAGGCTCCACCACACGCGGCTTCACCTGAACACACACACACACACACACTAATTCAGCACATCTTACAGAAACCAGATAAATAAGACCGGAATGTGTTATAAGACATTAACATTCGTGACCCTATACCACAAAACCAGTCATAAGGGTCCATCTTTTGAAATTGAGATTTACACATCATCTGAAAGAGGAATAAATAATCTTTCCATTGGTGTATGGTTTGTTAGGATAGGACAACATGTGGGTGGGATATCCTAGTGATTTTTGACATAAAATAAAAATCATTCACTTTGATCGATACATTGTTGTGCTCCAGTGACACATTTACTAATTAGAAGAGAAAAGGAGGTTAAAAAACTGAATTAGCACAATCAAATGAGGCAAGGATTGATCTGTAAAGTCCAATAAAATATTAATTCTTGAAATCCTCAAACTAAAGATCTTAAGACGCCTTAAAATACTCCATTGTGATTATACAGACTCAGTGGTGTTCAATGGCAATACACGATCAGAATAAAAAGTCAAAGAAACTTTCACTCTGCTAATACCCTTCCTGTAATAAAATAAGTCAGTGATCTCTAAAGAATACGAGGATCCTCGTATGTTTCCACTGATAAAGGAGGAATCTGGGAGTGGTTGTGTGTGTGTGTGTGTAAGACTAAGTGAGATAACACAGTCCACTCACGCATCTGGGAGTGATATTAGCACCATGACCTCAGATGCAGATCTCCAAGGAGACGGTGTTGTTGTGATGATGATATAGCTGGATTGACCAATCAAAGACCAGAAACTCACCCAAACCCCATGAACACCAGCTCCGCTGACTGTCCAACAGATGAAAGCCTCCAGACAGCACAGAAAACCCCCAGTTCAATCGTCACGAGCATACAGACCCCGGCTCTCAAGAGTCAGGAAATATGTGCACGTGATGACACTTTCTTCAGAACGATATTGCATTGCTTTGCACATTTGCAAGTGTCCAGTGAGTGATGCTAAACGTGTGCTCAGGCTGAACAACGTTGCGTTTGAAAATGTAAATGTACTGCCTGAACAAAAATGTCTTAGCTGAAATCATGCGCAATGAACTGGATGTTATTGTGTGTATGTGAGAGTTAAGACTCGCATTTCAAACATTCAGCAGTTTAATCTTTAACACATATATGAGACACCTGAGTTACAGTCATATGACTGACAGGTGATTTCCGATGAAACTAACTAACTCATTCCAGAGCAATTTTAGAGAGTAATGACCTACACAGAGAGGCTCCTAACTTCAGTAGTGTCCATGACTGGGACTGTTTTCACAATAGTGCAGCTTTTACACCGAGCTGCCTGAAACAGGTCTCTGTATATGACAACCACTCATTTATTTAAGTGGTACAATGTTCATGTTAATGTTCGGTAAAAATGTCCATGTATTACAACTACAAAGAAAAAGCTTTTTTTAATATATAACATTTAGATGGTGTGTACAAACACAAATGGCAAACACACACACCTATATTTATTCCTGGGAACATGAATAGGACAGTGTTTACACAGTTGTGTTGTGTTCGAAATGGCATCAGAATAATGCACCAATTACTTTGGCCAATGTGTGCACATACTTCGTACAAACATTCGTAACAAGAAGTGCGTTCAGACTGACTAAATCTCTTTTCAGGGACATTCTCGTTCGTAAAAGTGCTGTCTGTAAGGATTAGGTTATAGTATTTATAACTAGCTGTATCCTAAACTAAGTAAACGTTCTATATTTTACGATAGAAACTCCTAACTGCAAACCAATCAGAAAACACACACACACACACAGTGGCAGAGCGGTCTGATAGAACAGCTGTGAATGTGTGTTTATGTCTTTACACCGCTGTGCTCTGAAACATCCAGGCCCGCGAACCACAGCAAACTCTGCATTCAAGATAACGTTCATAAAACAGTAGAAGAGCAGAATATATTGAACTACAGTGACAGCAGAAAAGATGGAAGCTTGTGTGATCTCTATACGAATCATCTCTCTTAAAGCCAACAGCCTGAAAGCTGAGCTCAGCTCTATTGTGTGTGCAGCAATAGACACACAGGAGACAGATACAGTATGTGGGCAGTGACAGTGTGTGTGTGACAGACAAAGTGAACCCACGATCATGCTGGAAGAGACATTTGACACGTTTTTTTAACCCTTATGATTCTTTCACTGAACACTATTGTTTCTAAGTTTGGGGTCAGTACCAATTTTTTAAATGTGTCTTATATTCACCAAGGCTGCATTTATTCAGTCAACATATTTATAAGCTGAAGTTTCAGCACCCAGTCTTCAGAAGACATTCTAATATGCTGATTTACTGCTCAATACATTTTTTTCAGTTGCTTAATATGAAGTGGGCCTGGCTTACTGTACATTCAGCAAGAATTTAGTCAATTGGACAAAAGTGACAGTAGAGACATTTATCATGTCACAAAAAATTGAAATGCTGTTCTCTTGAACTTTATTTTATTTAAAAATAGTATTAATTAGTATTAAAAACTCTTCAAAAAGCCTTATATTTCAATTAATTATTTGATATTACAACACACACACACTCTTTACTCCAAACTTTACTATAAGTACTATATAGATACCAGATATCATACAGAACCATATCAATTTGATTGATCAAAAAAAATCTTCTGACACTATTGTACACCCTAAAGGCATAATCAACAACTTCAAACAGCCCTTCTGTCACAACCACACCTCTATTTTCATGAAGTTTTCATGCCTTCCCTTTACTCACTTCAACAGTCGTGGAATCAATAATAAAAAAAGCACTTTACAGTAAGGTTCATTAGTTAATATTACGTACCTGCTTTAGTTAACATGAACTAAGAATGAACAGTTCTTTTTTATTTTAGTTAATGTTCTTTTCAGCATTTAGTAATGCATTATTCAAATGACCGGTTGTGCTGGTTAAAAGTTAAAGCACTCTGAATTAACATGTGCGAACAACTGTACTGTTTTTACCTTACCTTAACAAAGATGAATAAATACTGTAATGTTCATTGTTGGTTCATTAACGAATGGAACCTTACTATAAAGGGTTACCAAAAGACGTAAATAAACATTATCATTATCAGTCGACTCATCAACAAACTGACTGAAAAATACTGACTGTCTATTAAAACTACACTTGCCTTTGTTTATAAAATAACAGTTAATCTATTATGGCTTTCTCTATGTAAAAATCAACCTGTTTGACTGTCATCAAGTTAAGCTTAATCAATAGGACAGATCAAAGAATTCCTCAGCCTGTGATCCGACACTGACCTTCCCCTGAGGACCCGCACCGTCCTGCTCTTCCTCCAGCACAGGAACATATTTAAACTGCTGCGGAGACTCGATCACCAGCTCTTTCTTGGGCGCTTTCCCCGTCTTGCCCTGCATGACTACGAACTCTTTCAGTCAGATAAACGCTGCTCATCCGACACAGTGCTGTAGTGCGCCTGAGTGACAGGAATCACCGCGCTCCTCTCCAGATCTCAGCATGTCCAGCAGCACGCTGCTCTCTCCAAAACACACACTCTCACACTGGACACCAGCCTCTGCTCACACTCCGACTGGAGACAGACGCCCCTCCTACACCCGCTCGCTCATTCCTCCCCCCGACAGCCTCGCGGGATCCACCTGCGCACTAGTCAGGGTGTCCCCACACACATACACACACACACACACACACTTGTAGTGTTTACATGTTTTATGGGGACATTTCTTAGTTGTAATGGTGTTTCTACTGTACTGACTGTGTGTGGTATTGTCCTACACTGACCCTACACCTAAACCTACCCCTTACAGGAAACGACACACACTTTTAGATTCTCAAAACACTTCATTCTGTGTGATTTATAAGCTTGTTTCCTCATGAAGACCTAACAAATGTCCCCAAAAGGTCAACATTTACTGGTATTCCTATCTTTGTGGGGACAATTGGTCCCTATAAGGTTATACATACCAGGTGCACACATACACAGAGGCATATCGAAAGAGATATACAGAGAGAGACAATGAGTCTGGGAGGTAAACCGCATATCAATCAAAAGCAGTCTGACAGACCGACACCACTGCTCTTTGACAATTATAGTATTTTATTTTAGTCAGAATCGCCAAATTCCAAATGAAGTGCATTTTTGTGCAACGCATATGAACTAATAACAAACATTCTTAAAATTACTCGTAGAAAACGCTTTTAAGTGCTAAGATCAATCATTATCTGGGAATCCAGCCCTGATTGGTCCACTGTTTTGAGAATTATGTGTAAAGGTTTTGGAATGGGTGTAAACCTTGACATTCTTCTAACTTGACATGGCATGTGGGTGATGCTGCGAAAGGCAGTCATACACATCCAGACAGCGCGGATGAACAGCAATGGAAAAGTAGCACTTTGGGATGGAAAAAATGAATTCTGTGTGAACACCCCCTATAAACTGACTTCTTTCTGCGTGTGAGTGTGTTTTGAACACACATAAACACATTCCCTTCAGATGAATGTCTGGCTGTGGGGCTTTTATTGAAGGGTGTAGTTACAGTATATAGTGTTTTTGTTACAAAACCTGCAATAACCATTCAGCCGGCCAACACCACTTGAAACTGAATACAAAAACGTGAAAGATAGAAAGATGCCGTGTGTTAGATACAGTGTGAGTATTTACAGTTAAGCCGAATGGAAATGGATCCCGGTGCCGAAACTTTGCTTCCAGTAACACAGAAGAGAGGCTCTGTATTCCCATAAGTGCATGTGTTAGATTGACAGAGACACAACACATCAATAGTCTGGCACAGCAACAATCATGAGAGGCAAACACGTGTCATGAGTGTGCGAGGCCTGTGAGAGTCTGAACATACAGCACCCACTTGTTTAATGCGAGGTCCAGAATGAATTGTGATCCAAAGGCCTGAAGTTGAAACGCAGCCTGAGCAAGATGGACCTCCTGTTGAAGGAAGGGAAAGAAAGTTAAGAATTAGCAGAAGACCAGCTGCTAGACCGTCACTGTTTACAGATCAGTTCCCTCGAGCTGTCATCGGAAATGTGCCTATTTTTGCAGCGCGCTCAAAACCAAGTAAAGCAATTCCACAGCAGCATCTGTCTAATGTTATCCTAGTAATGGCATTTGCAGCCGCGATAACTATGAACATGTTTTATTATCACAATAATGCATGGGACTGGCTGGAGAGATCAGTGGGAAAAGATCCATCATGCTGTTGTCATTTATTTAAAAAAAAAGTGCCTGTAGTCTACCACGTATACATGAAGTAGGCAATTTTGGTTGTTCACCCCAAAATATTTATGAGATCGCTAGAATTCAAAAGTAATCCATACAACAGTAGTCCATCAATTAACATCCGGTGAAGTGACAAGCTTTGTGTTTCTAATGGACAAATCTCTCATTATGCTAAATTTTAACTTAAAGTGTTAGTTCACCCCAAAATAAAAATTCAGTCATTAATTACTCACCCTTGTGTCGTTTCAAACTCATAAGACCTTCATTCATCTGACATTTGATGATATCAGAGAGCTATCTGACCCTCCATAGACAGCAACACACCTGAAATGATCCAGATCCAGAAACATAGTAAAAACATGGTAAAACAGTCCACGTGACATCAGTGAATCAGCTAAAGTTCAACCTTTCTTCTCCCCTGACTTTCACCATTTTAAAGAGCATTACAACATATCTGACGTTTTCCCCTGAATGTAAACAACCACACATTACATCAAATATGTTCTTAAGTAATCTCCAAAACGGCGAAAGACGTAACTTTGGGAAGAAGAATGGTTGAGTAAATTGTTATTTTTGTTTTCTTTGCACTAAAAATTCTCGTAGCGTCACAAAACTTAAGCTGATCCACTGATGTCACATGAACCATTTTCCTGATGTTTTTACTACGTCACTGGATCTGGGATCATGTCAGTTGTGTTGCTGTCTATGGAGGGACAGATAGCTCTCTGATATCATCTAAAATATCTTAATTTGTGTTCAGAAGATGAACAAAGGTCTTATGGGTTTGGAACGACACGAGGGTGAGTAATTAATGACTGAATTTTTGTTTTGAATTGAACTAACCTGTTATGCCGTTGTATACAGTCACAACACAAGTCCATAATCTACAATAAGGCTTCCCCCAGTGAAAATGTCCATCCATGTCCAATTGAATATTTGTATACTGTATAGTTATTTTAGACTGTGCTTGATTGTATTTCTCTGCTGATTCAGACAAGATGTCTTCTTCACTGTAGAAAACAATGTTACGTACGGTTACTACGTTACTACGCCATCAGCATATTTTAATGTCTTGGTATGCATTTTAATGAAACCTGTCTTGTATCCCGCCTTTATTAAGATTGAGGGTTTCTATAATATAACCCGAGGAACAGATGCTGGACTGGATCTGCTCTCACCTGTCCATGTGGGTCAGGAATCTTAGCGCGGGTGTTCAGGTCATGGTAGGTGCTCTCCGAGGCTTCGTTCCGATAGTAGATGAGACGGGACGGGTATGTGAGTGACTCCTGCGGCCCGCTGCCATTGTGTGTCTGGTCGGCTGCAGCAGCATCCTTCTGGAGCAGCAATGACACTGTCTCCCCGGGGATCTCAGCCTCCAACACTGACAACACACACGCACACACACGCCATCTAAACCAGGCCAGTCTGACACTGAATCACAGAGAAGACTCACATTAACTCTGGTGTCAGGTGTACTGTACGCAGACTACAGTACATTTGTCACACGCCACAAAATATTGGTATAAGCTTGATTTAAACTATGAATAAAATCACTGAAATGATAACAATTCTGCGCTCTCTGCAGTACCTAGGGCTCTACAAGACAGTTAAAGGCCTGCCATTGAGGGATTTTAATGGGATCTCTCTCTACAAGATAACATTACTTGTCAACATTCCCTAAAGAGAAACAAACCAGATTAAAATTAAATAGAGTTGTAAAATTATGGCAACACTTATTTAGGCACTTATGGAACATTATTCACTATTAACTAGCTGCTTATTAACATGCACATTGACTGTTTATAAAGTGCATACTGTATTGTATAACCATGTTCTATATTTCCTAACAGCAGACCTACCTAAAAGTAACTATGAATGCCTTTCACTACACTATCAATAAACTGCAAATTAGGAGTTTCTTGAGAGAACTCTTGTAGTATTCTGTAATCTAAATCGTTTCTAATAATCTTTGTTAGTTTTTTATTAATTAATAATAATTCTTTGTATTCTTATATTTGCTCATATAGCATCAACTTTACATTAAGATGAGAGTATAGAAGCAATCATTCCCAAAAAAAGCGAAAGAATAGAAAAGATAGGATAAAAAACGAATAGAGAAAGCCAGTGTTACAGGGTCTTTAAAAAATAAATAAATAAATAAATAAACAGAAAAGATTTAATAGAGTATATAATACTAAAATAGTTTATATATAGTTTATGTTGTTTATATATATTATATTATATTTAATATAATAAACTTTAAAACATAATAATTCCATCTGAGAAATAAAAAAGATTAATTAATAAATTTTTCATTCATATCATTCTATCATTTGTGATGGGCTAATGAGTGAATATCGGAATGATATCAGACAAAACCGCCGCATTTGAGCATCTGCAGTGTTCTCTGTGAGCTCAGACCATATCAGGTAGCAGAGCCCCAGTGAAGCAGCATATGCACGCATGTGTCTCGGTCGCTCTCAGGACACTGCCGCTGTCCTCCGCAGGCTCGCGCAGGATGCCCTTGCATCCCGAGCCGGACACTCACTCAAACACATCGCCATACCCTAACGATCGCATTCCGCGCTGGAGGAAAGTACAAGTTCAATGTAAAGTGACAGAGTTAAGGTTAAGTACGCACCGGCTGACGCTGACGCCACGGGCGGCTGGAGACAGGAAGCGAGGATGCACGCGAGCAGATTTGAAAGTACGATCACATACATGATTCATAGCTGGTCTTTGGAATAGCGCGAGATTAACGCATGGATGCGGTGACTCGCTCGGGGCTCATTGTCCTTGATGGTCCTGATGCTGCAGCGAGTGAAGGCGGTGGCCAGCCAATAGGGTGCGCACGCTCCAGATAATGATGCGCTCGCGCAGATGCCGTGCATTTGCCCACTATACCAGCTGATCCACTGTGTCTACACTTATTAGCATAAGATACATAGAACATATTGGACACAGTTCATAACATACCTTTGAATTATATAATACAGAGTTGTACACACACACACACACACTCTCGCTCTCTTCATATTACTTCAAGAAGCCTACTTTCTGTAGAATTTCTGCTCTGTGGTGTACAGTATAAAATATTTATGTATAATTTCATGCACAGTATAAGAATGTATATCTATCACAGTTACGAAGACCCACAGGTCTGAACTGAGGTTGTTACACCACTGTCTTTTTAATATTGCTCAAAATATCGTTTGGGCTATGATTGAGCCACAGGAAATTACAATTGTGGTGATAGGACAACAGAACATTTATGAGTTCTAGAGGTCAGAAAGAAATAAATTAGTTCCTCATCCCCGCGGGAAATAATAATAATAAACAAATAAATAAACTGTTACAGCATTCCTTACTGAAAGAATCAGTGTGTTTGAAGACTGGGCTGAGGGAGTAATTCAATGACTCATTCAAAAAGACATAAAATGTGTCAATTAAAGTTGGACAGAAGATTTTGTTGTTGTAAAATTAACATTTTGACCACACACTGTACATGTTTTTAAATCCATGATATGTCTTGCCTTTCACTGTGATAAATCTATAAGATTCATTTAAATTTAGAAATTTGGGGGGAATTCCTGGCTCTCAGTAGGCTAAGTGTCCACAATACTGACATAACTGCTCTGTGAAATTATTTTATATGCAATGTGTCATGTTCAGCTGGAGATGCCAGTCTGCTGATGGCACTCCAGCTCCAGCAAACTGTTTTATGTCTGTTTTCACCCGTAGGACTAATTATCTATGAACTCATGTCTCCGCCCCTCTGTTTTGTTGTCTAGGTGTTTCATTGTTTCTCCGCCTTATGTCACATGTATAAATACCTCGGATATCCTTTTGTTAGTCGCTCGTCGGTGTTTGGATGTACTGTTTGTTTTCCCCCGTTGTCAAGCCATCCGTATTTTCCTGTGTTCCCTCTGTGTTTCTCTGCCTTCCTGGATCTAGACCCAAGCCTGCCCTCGGACTCTCGCTCTTGCCTCGCCCCTGGACTCTGTTCGCTTCATCGCCTGACTCACGCAACGAATTTAGGATTATTCTCTTGCCATTGTCTCTGATATCCCCGCTTGCCGTTGATAACTCTGCCAGTGACTTTACTCTGTGTGTGTGTCTCCAATAAACATTTGCGTATGGATCCGCACATTTCCCTTAGTCTCAATCTTGACAATATGTTTCTCGTATAGGCCTTAATATAATGTTGTCAGTTAACTGGTAATAATCGGTGAACGAGCTTCGGTTGTCGGTTACGAGAAATAACAGAAATGAGCATCCCTACTCCAGAAAGCAAAATTTAAAAAATCACATCTTATGACCCTTTTAATGTCTAATTATTAAAGTTTTTTTTTGGTGTGTTTTCTAATTATCTAGTGTCCAAATAGCCACTGGAATTTACTAAGAAACATATACTTTTCATATTTAGTTTTCTTAAGAAAAAGCACAACATTCCAGAAGTTGTGTCCTGAATATCTGAAGGAAAATTATAAATAATAATATTTTATTATATAATTAATGGAAATTGAGCCTTCTATCAGTAAGACTCATATTCAAATAAAATAATGTGATTAAGGCTGTTTTTATTGCTGAGTTTGATGCAGATACATAATTAACAGCTTCCTTCTTACTGTAAAATAAACTCGTGATATGAGATTACAGCACACAGCTAGAGTTGCACTACATGTATTTTTACACAGCCAGTACACATACTGTTACCAAACAACCAGTGCAATATAATAGGACAGCATCCATGGAGAGATCAAGAGGGATTTTGTGTTATATGGTCCACAGACCACAAACCAGATCTCCATCTAAACGCACTTACAGCGTCAGCAGCGTTCAGAATGATGTTGATGTGCACTCAAATGAGAGCATGTTTCAGATGTTGTAGTGTAGAGGTTAGTTTGATACCTTGGCAGCCTGACAGAGCTGAGATCTCTCAGTGCGTTATCCACCAGCTGCAGACGCTCCACCCGGATCAGTCTCCTCAGGATGCGGATGAAGTTCTCCAGCTGGTACGGATCTCCCAGGTCCTGATAAGACAAGTTCAGCACCTGGGGTCACAGACACAGAACCGTAAACGCAACACGAAGATAACCAGCTGGTCGCTAGACAGATATTGAGATCTTTTTTTGTGTTTTTGAAAGGCTTTTATGCTACCAAGTTGATAAAGTAATAACAGGAATATTGTTACATTTTATCATCATTTAACTGTTTTTGATAGTGCTGTCAAACAATTCATTGTGATTAATACAAAATAACAAAATAAAAGTGCGTATACTGTGCATATTTATTATGTATATATAAATACAAACACATGCATGTATATATTTAAGAAAAAATATATGATGCTTATATATTAAATATCTTTGATATAAAATATAAGAATTTATAACATGTAAATATATACTGTATGTGTGTGTGTGTGTGTATTTATATATACATAATAAATATACACAGTACACATACATATATTTTGTAAACAGAAACTTTTTTTTGAATGTGATTAATCGCGATTAATCGTTTGACAGATCAAGATTTTTTGATGAAAGTAAAACTTTAAAACAGATAGATAGATAAAGGTGTCTCACCACACAGTTCTCCCAGTTCTCCTGGAGTCTCTCCTCCCATTTCTGTCCTTCATCCTCCCTCCTCTTCCTCCTGCCACCTCTGAGAAATATGTCTTCACTGTTAACGGACAGCTCGTCTCCAGCAGGCCCTGCTTGACAATTGATGTGTGTTCTGTGATTGTATTATGGTAACAAAACTAAAATATATATGTATTCATATAAAAGAAGGGTGACCCCGAATGACCTCTTACCCTCTCTGACCCTGGGGCAGGAGAGCTGGTCTCCACGCACATCATGCTCCTCTAGCCAGTGCCACGAGGCAAACCTGAACCGACTGGACGGCAACTGCATGGAACAAACAAACACAATGACAGCATTCAGTGTTCGTTTAGACACGTGAGCTGTCAGTCAAATCAATGACTTTGAATCGACTTACTGGAGTGGCAACAATACCAGAGTCTGGAGTCAGTTCCACAGAGAACGGAGTGTGTGTGTCGCTTAACTCCGAGTAGTGCGAATGAGACTTGGGAAAACTTTCACTGCTGGTGTTTACTCCAGAGGAACTAGAGCAAGAGCCATTAACAAACATTAATCACAGTTTCAATATATTTCTATTAGTGAATGTTCATTTATAATGGAGTGTAACCAACTAATTTAGCGAAATTTGCTCAAATAGAGACAGGTCCTTGTGTTTAAAAACCCTAGTGACGAAAAGCTGACAACAAATTTTCAGGGGAAGAGTTTCAGGAAATATGGCTAAATGTCATTGTGATGTCATTGCGCAATGACTTCATTGCATATTTATGATGCAAAAATGTGTCACAACATCAAATCTCAGCAAAAAAGATACATGGTTTGTAAAAAACATAAATGCCTAATACAATCTTAAGATATAAAAACAATTGCAAATTTTACTTCTTTTTTTAATCATTATACAGTTTTGAACCATTATTTTTTTTTATTAACTAATAAAATTAGACATTCTGAACAGTTATAGTTATAGCAGTGTATTAATAACAGTTAGTTAGTGTGCTATATTCTAAACAGAGTCAGTAAAAACAAGGTACCATCTACTATTAAGTATTGTTTAGTTGTTGTTTTTTTACCAGCATTTTAATTTTTTAATTTTTTTTTTTTGGTTACAGGGTTACTCGGATAACATAAAAATAACTACTAGTACCTTTAAAAAAAAAAAAATTCTTTACACTATATGATCAGCAATCATAGGTACAAGTTAAGGTGTATCATAAAAGAACAATAATTCATTATTATTATAGAACTGAAAAATTGCAAATGACTTAATGTGATTTGGTGTCCTGATTTTGTGTCATTTTTATCGTTTGGGTAATTTATCAGAAGTTGCTAAAAATTGCCAAATAAATTTTAACAATGCCTAAATTTATTTAATTACTTTTGGAAGAAAATGTTGTTAGGATAGTGAGAAAAGTAGCTTGATTTAGCGACATTGTTACTAAGTAGTATAATATAAGGCATTAGGCGTCTATCATATTACATTAAAATGTTTATAATATTTAAGATGTTAATCGCATGCTGCACGCGCATAGGCTGCCCAAGTGTGCTGCCTATGTAGGGCGCACAGCAGGTTTTGAGACGCTGCCTGTGTGTAACGGGAGCTCGCGCGTCCTTACATCCGCTGGGCTGAGGTTCTGGTGTAGATTACCGTGAACTCTGCACCCTGATCCGGATTAAAGTCACCCACGACACCCGAGCACACCGGCACAATATATAACAACAATTTTAGAATTTCAGCTCACGTTTTAACGCAATTCATGGTTATTGATAAGGCTAGTAGTGAAACTGCTGCCTGTTAATGCACATTATTTTACAAAGTGTTTACAATGACATATAACAACGGCAATCGTTTATTTAATGTCTTTAAAATTGTGGCAATATCGTAATAATTTACTTTTAATCCATTAGACGTAAAAGCTGATCTTGATGTTCCAGTGGTAATCCCCATAAATTATGCAGGAACAAATATATGCAGTCTTCCAAACACGATTAATAGAGAGAAATGTAAATTAAAAGTCATATGGGTACGCGCTTCTTTCATTTCGGTTCTAGCCAGTGCTCAGAAATAACACTGCAAATTTGCTTCATATTAGGATATATTTTTCCTACCTCTCGGACATGTCCGTAGGTTCTGACAGATCCCTTTGGCATTTGACACGCAGTGAAGTGAGTTATTTACAAGGAATATAGTGCGGTTTCCCATTGATGCTGGAGGAACAGTGTGCTAAAGTGCGACAGGTGAGTGTGAGCCCTGCGCATGCGCGCGGCAGCGTCGGCTTCACTGATCTGCGCACGGAGGTCATTCAGGGCATCAGTGTGTCTAAGGTTGCACTTCAGTGACTTTCGGAAAATGCAGTACATGTCAATATAGCTTTAGCCATTTGAAGCTGTGTATATTTTTATTGTACGTGCATGCTTTGTGAAATAGACCATATTGCCTACTTTTAAAAAGGAACGTCACACCACAGGACCGTTTAAATGAACTCAAATTAATTAATTAATAACAACAATGTGCATATCTTTCAGTAAGATTAAAACACAAATTTTGAATTTATAGGCCTATACGATACGATATATCACACATCAAATAAATACATTTCCATCTACTCTCTGCAAATTACACCGATATGCCAGTCGGTGGCGACAAGTGGCCTCCTTTATGAGTGAATAATTTAATAATGAATTAAACTGATTCGTTATCCAGAAACAAAACACGCGATTAGTTCATGAGCGAGTCATTGAATGATTTAAACGATTCATTCAAACACGCCATTGATTCTTCGTTCACTGCTGGATTCGGAGACGCGCAACGGCTGATTCTGCATTGTGGGTTTTCTGTCGGTAGGTCTATTTTGCCTTTAAAGTGTAAGTAACAATAGTTTTAGTCTATTGAACTTTTGATTAGGCACTCTTGCTCAAGTGATATTCTGATAATATGATATAAATAGTACGTACTCTATTTTGCCAGCGAAAATCATTCCAAACACAGTCACAGCAGTTTTGCGACGGTGATTCGTTTCTGAACGAATTAACCGTGTAAATGATTCGACTCAATTGCAACGACTCACTCATGAACAGTGAATTGCTTCCTCCTACTGGCGGTTTTAGTTTTACATTTAACGTATCTAATTTAAAACAATAAAAATTTCAAGCATCCACCAACGTTTCAGATATCAAAACATTATTAATGCATTTGTAACTGCAGGTGTCTCTCTGAGCTGCATTAAAATGCATCTAAATGCCACTTCAGATGCATTGCAAAGATACGTTTTTCTTCATACTGATTTTAATAGCCCAAATGATGAAAAAAAAAAAAAAAAAAAAATACTTAAAGACACGTGCGTTTGCCTTCTTTTGAGGTTTCCCCAAAAATACAATTTTATGCATTTTCCCTTACAAATTGTATTATCAGCATAGCAATTCAAGTAAATGTGTATATTAAGGTATGCATGAGCATCTATGTTAAAATTGCCTTAATATTAGATCATTAAAAAGTCTAGATATTATTTCTTTATTGCAAAACGCTAAAACAGACACCGTTTTAGAGAGATCTCGGCTCTCATTTTAACCCATATCATGGTGTGTGTGATGCTGAACTATGAATTTCTAATGGTGTTTGTATTTGCACTGTTCTAAACATTAATATTTATGTGCAACAACAGCATGCTGGTTCAGTGGCCTTACACATGATTTTCAATATTTATGATTTAAAAGGGGATGATTAAACTGAGAATAACTCATCGTTTTTTAAAACTGAATGCGCTTTCTATGCTGTTTTTATGCATTGAAAGCATTTTATGCATACTTCATTCTTTGACAAAAACGATCATGTGAATTAGAGAATGTACAATGTTTTACTTACACTACATATGCAAGGTAATAGTACTTTTACTTGAGTGTATTTTTACAGTACTCTTTCCACCACTGCATATATATAATAAATATATGTAGTACACATACATATATGGTTTAAAAATATATACTTTGAATGCCATTTGACAGCACTACTTTTTATTGATTTACATTACTGTAAGCTTACTGTATTCCTCTCCTCTCCACAGATTAAGATGAATGTTGTGTCTCAGCAACGAACCACACGGAGCTCCAGCTTCAATTAAACAGGTCATGGCAGTGGTCATCAATCAGCAGACTGTGTTTGGACTTCATCATGGTTTAAGTCTTATCTTCTGCAGCAGTACAGTTATGTAAGTTTTTCACTGCAAGCATCTCTCATTTTGAACTAGTTTCAGTAAAAATGAAATGCAGTTGGTCTTATCTCAGGCACATGGCTGTGTTTGAACACTGCTTTGAGCATGCTTTGGCAAAGGACAAATATAATCTGATTTACCGTGCTAAATAACACTCGTCATGAATATTGCCAACCTGATTCAGTGTGCATTTTTCCTACAACTTCCTTTAACAATAATTGTACAAAAACTGATTGTCCATCTTTGAGGTGCACAGTAATAGTTTTCAATGGAGGCTATTTTGCATCAACCCCAAAATTGAGCACAAGACGGCAAGTTGAAGACATTCATCTTTATTTCTGAAATAGAGAATACAGCTGGTATTTTTTTTTAATCACATATACCAAATGCACTCTCCCCCAGTTCGCCTGAGTCTCCATGGCAACAGTGCTCCTCTACCTGTACATTCACAACCTTTCATTAAAATCAAAAACTCATATTTATATAATAAGGCATATTAGTATGTCAGCAGTACTTCAGCCATGTACAAAACCAACATAAGAGGGGAAAAAATGTAAAGACCTTAAATGAGTCTACATATAGAGAAGTGCTCACATCCTTGCAATAAATATCAATGTTTTTTTCTACAGAACACAATAGCAAATATACAAGAGAAGAAATACGGGAACGAATGATGCTGGTGTGGAATAAGACTTAATCGGACGTGAATGGAGTTGTTGCAGAGACTTTTGATATTTACAGCTCTGTACTTTCTGGCGTGGTTAAAGCAGTATCAAAACACAATCACTTTTATCATATAAATATTCTGTTTCTATAATATTTTCCTGCGTGTTTAGAAAACCATGGCGACGTAATGACCTAGCTTTTTGTGAGGATGTTGAAAATAAGCGCGAACACTGTTGAGTGTCACATTGCGATGGCTGAGCGTTTACATGTCAAAGTTATTGTCGAAGGGCTCAATGACTTCAGGGTTCATTACTCTGCCCATGAAGAGGATGGATCCTATGACAAAACAAAATCAACACAATTATTTAACATCAAATCCGATACATCCACATAACACATATTAAGACAACACACATTAATGCAAAATTCTAAATATTTTCAGTATTATAAAACATTTTTTAAATAATTTGAAGTCAGTAAGATTTTTTTTTCAAATAAATTACTTCATTTTATTTTATTATTATTTATAATAATATATAACCTTTATTTATATTTACTTTTATTCTGCAAAGGAGCATTAAATCAATCAAAAGTGACTGCAACAACATTTATAATGTTAAATAAATGTGTAATTTAGAAAACATATACATTTTTATGAATAAAAAAAAACATTGCATAAGTGTTTTCAATATTTATAATAATAAGAGTTGATTTTGAGCTGCAAACAGCATATTAGATTGATGCTGAAAATTCAGCTTTTTTTATCATAGAAATATTCAGCATTTTGAAATGTATATTAAAATCAAAACTTGTTTTGCATAAACAAATAAATGTTTAAACAAAAGAATACTTTTTGATATATTTTGGATCAAAAAATGCAGCTTTGGAGAGCATAAGATTAAAAACATTAATAATCTTACCAACCCCGAACGTTGGAGTATATATATATAGGTATTTGAAGATAACATGTACCTGTTTTTCTGTTTCTGATGACGAAGAAGAAGGGGTGGTCAGCCATGACTTGTGGGTACAGCACCAGCGTCCTGGTCAATGCAATCATACCTGAAGAAAAACAAAAAATAGTGGCTGAGTGAAATATGCATTAAAAAAAAAAAAAGCCTGTTTCTGCCCTTTCATATAAAAAAGTGCTATTTTTGGTAGTATTAAAATTATTCAAAATCCTTTTTTTCACTTTGATATTTAAAAATAAATAATAAAATAAATAAAAACAATTTCAACTTCACCTCAACCGCACAGAAAGAAAACAAGTTCATTTCAGCTATGCAAAAGCATGCCGTTTTCATTTATATGATCTTTAAAACTAAGCTTATCATTATTAATAATAATATAAAATATATAAATAGATGAATACATTTACTGATTAAAAGATGCACTAATTTAGTAATTAATTTTTATCTTAATATGGTACAAATATAATACGAAACCAACGTGAATACAAAGATTACACATTACCAAAGAAATTGTCCTGGGTTATTTTTTAATTCCTTTTCATAATCTCGCACTTTACTTGTTTTTGATGTCAATGCAAAACTGAAAACTAGTATTAAAAGGATTTCACTAACACTAGCCTATGTGATGACTCAGTCAATCTTTCATCAACCTTAATTAAAAAGACACATGTTGAACAGGAGGGGGCGCTTCAGTCTGTGTGAATGTTCAAGATTTACTGCAGTGAGAAAAAGCGCTTAGAGAACAGAGAAAAGTATAGACGCAGAAAAGAAGAAACTGATCATGATTTTATTTAGAAATGCGAAACATGATTAAAGAGTGGTGGAGGACAGAGTGAGAATAATAAATGTATGTGGCAGTGAAATCCAGATAAAGTCACCTGATCCTGCCGCCCCCTCAGCCCCTTCCTCCGTCACCTCCAGGTAAGCTTTCTGCACAGCCTTCCCGATAAACAGATCCTGTCCGTCTGCAGACAGGCAGAACATGTAAATGAAGAAGATTACGGATTATGAAAAAAAGACTGAATATGCTTAAGTTATTTCCATTTTTTTTATTTTATATGGTGTAATCAGGGACACCGAGTATAATGAACCTACAGCTGAGCTCAGTCACATACTATAGTTTAATAGTATTATATTTAATAGTAAAATTGAAAAAAGTAAAAAAACAACAAAATAATAATGTTAATAAATAATAATGAACATTAAAATGTGTCAAATAAAATATTGAACTGAACAAGAAAAATTTGAAAAATAATACTGAACCTGAAAAATTGTCATTAAGGAATTTCGGTATTTTAATTTAAGTCTTTTAAGTGTTTTTTTTCTTTTTTTTTTAATTGACATTTTACTATTTTGGTGGGTGTTAAAATATCTAGGTGACGTTAAAGTCACTTTAAAGCTGCAGTCCGTAACTTTGGCGCTTTAGCGGTTAATAAACAGATCTGTGTGCGTCTTGCAGAGGAACATGGTCTCTCTATTTATGTCTACGACGAATCACGAAGGTATTATTATATAGTATATGTAAATAGATCATAGGTAAATGAATACATTTGCTAGATAAAATGTGCAGGCAAAAATCCCATCACAATGCAGGCTGGTTTCCAAGGCAGAACAAGTGTGTTACATCCCGTCCTTGAGCCGTCAATCACATCCTGAGCATCTGTGTGCGTGTGTGGAATAACAAAGCGCTCCCATAGGTCAGTGCGTGTGTTTTATCGATTACCTGTCATCTCGGCTGTCATGGCTGACAGATCGGCATCTTTAGTGAAGATATTCTTGATGCCCAGCTGCTGCAGAGTGTCTCTCAGATCGATCTTTTGTTCTACCTTGAACCTAAATATATCCGATTGATCAGGTCAGCGAAACAAGTATACAGGCTTTACATGAATTAAATCTAAAAGCAAAACTATTGATAAATGAAACGGAAACGCTGTGTGTGTCACCTGGGAAGATAGACCTCCACCTTCTGCCTCTTGACGTTGTTGGCCCACTCCTCAAGCAGCTGCGCTTTGATGATGGGCTCCAGGGAGGCCAGAGGAACCTCCTGACGGGGCAGAACGATCATCATGCTCATGTCTTCACCTTCATAGAGCATCTCCAGCACCTGGTACACTCCACCCGCCTCCGTGGTGCCGTCACTGAACTCTCCTGAAGATGAAGGATAGCCATTACTTTATACTGTGTGTTCTTGTTTGAGTCCACGTGCAATCAAAGTTGTCTATGTTTATTTTGTTAGCTCAGGTTGCTATTTTTGTGGCGATCTAGTTATCAGTGCAAGTAACCCCCCATCCCCCCCCACCCCCCCCCAAAAAAGAACCCCATCAGTTTAAGTGTGACATAATTAACCACGCCCCCTAACTGTGTGCATTCTGAATAAAAAGGCCTACTTTACTACATCCAATTATTTTGCAGTAGAGAAAACAAGCCACACCCTCTATTTTCAATATGGAAGTGAAATCAGTCACAAATTTACGGTTCACGCTAACTTAAATATTTAAAATGTTATTTATTTGCACATTTTCTGTTTTAGCTTTAATCTGGTTTACAGATTTACAGATCTGGTTACAGTTTTTGTAGTTTTTAATTTATTTAAATATGTAGTTTTTATTTATCTTATTTATCACGTTTAGGTTATTTAGTCTTAGTTCTTTTAGTAAAATATAAAAATAAAATTACACCAAACGACAAAAACGACAACTGAATATTTTATTTCATTTCAGTTAACATTAACATTATGATTTTAGTTGTAGTTAACAATAGCCCTGAGATAGACAACATACTTAGTGTGACTGTTATTTTATTACTGCTGTTGTATTTTTTGTTTATATTTTGAATTAGATTTTATTTTTATTGTTTCTGCTTGATGATTTCATCATTTGTATTATTTTGTTGTTGTTGTTGTTTTTTTATTTTTTTTATTCATTTTTATTTCAGGTTTAGTTTTTATAGCACATCACGTTTAAAAAATATTGCTCTAGAAACCTTTTATTTTTTTTTTATATATTTTATTTTACAAGTTTGTTTTAGTTTAAGTTAACTCGAATAACCCTGGTGTGAATACATCATTTAGCCAAGTACGGCAATTTTCCAAATTAACATTAGTATTATTTTTTATTAATAATAAACCTAGTTTCAAAGATTATTTAAATCAATACTGCATGCTTTTGTTGGTATGGAAAAATCTTATCTTATCAGCTAATTATTACAATTAGCCTTTTTTTTTAGCCAAGTTAAGGTTTAGTTAAGGTTCTGTATTCCACCATTGTTAATGCCCTTCATTTATGTAAGGCTGGTTTTTCTGTTTTCAAGAGCTTCTGACGGCTCTGTCTCTGAGTAAGAAGACTCTGTACTGTATCTCTTGCATCACTCTTTTCACAGACGCTACTCTTACATTTCCCCGCTCAATTTGTGCTGTTGCTCTGTTTACTCCTTCAGTGTCTCCCTGCTCCAAATTTACCTTCATCTGTCTTTCTATTTCTCTGTTTTGTCAAAGAGAGATGATGAGACAAGCGCACTGCAGTTATTCTGCAAGATCTGTAAAGCTCAGCCAGACTAATCAGCAGTGAGCCATGCAGAAACCATATATAAGAAAAACATGTCTCTTTTGCTTACAAAGGGAAAATCATGTATTTGATCAAAAACAGTTTTAGAACTTTGTTATTTTTAAATTGTAATAATATTAACCCTTTTTGAGAATATAGTTTAAAATGTAATACTCTTTAAATTTTCAGCATCATTACTCCAGTCTTCAGTGTCACTTGATCCTTTAGAAATAATTTGCTGCTTATGAAACAATTTTTTTCTGGCAATGGTAAAAATGGTTGTCCTGCCTTATATTTTTGTAAAAACCATTTTTTTAACAATAAAAAGTTTAAAAGATTTATTTGAATTATTTTAATGGATTATTTATTTGAATTATTTTAACTTTATAATTGTCTTACTTTTCAATTAAATGCATCCTTGGCAAAAAAAAAAAAGAAAAAAGTAGGCTACTGACCCAAAACTTTTGAACAGTTGTGTGTGTGTGCGTGTAGCTGAATAGAATAAAATATTCAAATAATTATTTGTACAGCAAGAGGGAGCGTTAATAAGTCCTATATAATAACCTTAAATCTTTTTAAACTTTTAGAACCTTATGCGTAATAAAATGTTCATGTTTTGGTTTTGGGAGTCCCCAAATGCAAGGTCAAAAAACACTTTTAGTGTCTTTATAATATGCACTCCTCCACAATTCATTTTTCCCCTCCTTTGCGATGTGATGCTAATCTGCAGTGCAGTGGCGGCTGCTGGTCTGTCAAATAGGGGAAGCTCATTTTCCGCCTACGTCATAAAATTGTCTATTTATTTATAAGTGAAACAAGGAATGTGGTGTATAATTGTGTGAAATGTATGATGAAAATCA
>JAUCMU010000151.1:2566033-2597355 GCA_032275025.1 Enteromius treurensis
TAGAACACTTAAGAAGAGATGATGCCAACCCCACAGAGGACTTCAGATGATGCCAACCCTGGAACAACACACAGCACGACAGAACTCTGCTACTAATTTATAATGTTCCTTGTCTGTTCGATCTTTACCTCCCATCTATGCCATATTTACATACAAGCTACTACTTCATATAATGTAAAACTGTACAGTAAACTATACTGTAATTACTTTGGTGTAAAGCTACTTTGCAATGATATGTATCATGAAAAGTGCTATACAAATACATTTGAATTGAACTGAATTTTTTTTTTTGTGGAATCAGCTAGGGAAACATTGTCAATGTCAGTATATATACATGCTTTTTCTATTTGTCTGTCTATCATTAAAGGCATTTCGGCCTGTTCACACGCTGTACAATACTGACCCCAAATTGATAGAACATGATCACATGATCGGGCTATAACAGGTTTAATTTGATCGTAAGCTCACAAGCCTTACAAAGTAGTTCTGCGGCATTCCAGGAATACATGATGAAACCCATGGTGCATTTTGGTACTTTCTTACAGGTGAACTCCCCTCAAACATGTGGGCAGCTGTAATGTGACCTGTATGAGTGTGTTTATGAGGAAGGAAGTGTCGTGGAGGAGGTCACTCTGAACAATGCCCTGGCAGAGAGAAATCAGTGGGAACCAGGATGACCAGTCCCTCATCTCCATTTCTCTTACTCTATTCACTCCCAGAATTACCAACAGCTCCACGCAGACAATAGATTCATAACAGATGTCATAAACACATGCAGCCAGAGCTCATCAACAACAATTCAGTTTACAGGAACACTGTGGAGCAACCAGAAACACAGCTTACAGAGAACGAGTAAAGAACTTCAGTAAGAAGATTAGAACTAAAACATTAGCTTTGTACGATGCTTTCATAACTTGATAGGAACATTAGCAAAGCATTACTTGAATATTTTTGTTACTGGAGCCAAGATGTATTACCCAGCTAACCTCAACACTGAACACACCACTGCTTCCTCAGATTTCTGCGTTGATGATGTCATAAGCCAGGTGTGTGTTTGGGGAAGTGATGCGTGGTGATTTATTATCTGTTCGAGGGCGAGGCCGAACCTGGAGGATTTTTTCGCCAGTTTATGATGACAGCATATTGATGTGCCAACACAAAACCCACAATACACAGAGTTTATTTCTTAATCAGATCTGCTTTTATATAAACTGGTGGTGAATGTCGGTAGTAAACACTTCAAGTAACTGTTTGCTTTTGTTTTTCAGAGCCACTACGTGCCTATTAATGCCCACCTGAACAAAGTCCATGATTAGTGGAAACCATACCAAATCTAACCAGATGACTATCACACGCAGGAGATCTGTGCTGATTAACCCTTCAATACACCAGGTGTTGGACTGACCCAAAGGAAGATATTTTAAAGAAAGTATGTAACCGGGTTGTTTTGGGTTTAACTTCCATAGGAGGAAAACTAAAACTATGGAAGCCAATGGTGACCCAAAACATCCTGGTCACAAACTTTCTTCAAAATATGAGAACAAAGAACTTCATACAGAGTAAATAATGACAGAAACTGTTCCTTTAATAACTTGACTTGTGTTTAGAGTCAGCATCACTAGTCTTATGGAGTACAACAGTCAGGAGTTAAATCCCATTCATTTTTAATGATTACATGATAGACCTACTTTGAGCAGCAAGGTTGTTAATCGATGATTTGTGTTTGCTAAAACCATTGGTCTGCATTATTTCGGCTTGTTTCTTAAATTGTGAAACACAAAGGAATTTCATGATGAAAAAAAAAAGAAATCTCCATCAATCACAGCAAAAGAGTTCCCCAGCACCCACTCACTTCATTTGAAGAACTGCAAGTCACACACACAGTGTTTCTGTAAAACTGACACATTTCCCTAAGGATCTTTTTAATTAGCAAATGGTGGAATTTGAAGGGAGGTGAAACAACGTTGCACTCTAATAATATGCAAAACAAAACCTTGAAGTATTGATGGCTTTCTTGGATTCTTAGTGCAATGATAAATGGTAAAATGGGCAAAGACAGACATTGTAAAAGGAACCTGAGTCATATTTTAAGACAATCTCTTCAGTAAGCAACCTAGCAATCGCAATGTGTTTTACACAAGCGCACAGCAGAAAATCGAAAAATCTTCTTTTGTGTTTCATGTATGACACTCAAGTATATCTATTTGAAGATTTCACAATCTTGTTTTTGAAATGCATCCCACAGTCCAGCGCGGGTTCGTAGACGAACACCTGATTCCAGATGCATGTGACCATACTAACAGTTTACACGCCTAAACACATATCTGTGGGTCTCCCTCGACCCCAACGCACAATACATTTGTGTTCGGAGGCCTGTCAGAGCACAAACGTGACACAATCTAGCCATTATTCTACAAACAGAGTCACATTTCATTATATGTTTACATGTATAATGCAGGAATGTAAGTGTGTGTGTGTGAGAGCTCACTGAAGTTACACACACATTCTTGGCCCACCATATGCTTCATTGAGAGTTCAGATGCTCCGATTCAGACATCACAGGCTGTGTTCAGAATGGAAGCGTACTTCTTCCAGCGCAGTGCATGCTGCCATATATTTAAATAGTTTGTGAATCAGAACGTTATTATTGTTATTGAACAATAAACCTTTCAAATACGATAATTCTTGTAAACTGGATATTACTTCTGTTATATCTTTCATCTGTTATGAAATGGAAGGTCAAGTTGAGACCAGTGCATTGTGGGATACAATGTTTCAAACACATTTTCATGGCATTTTACATTTTGACTAAAATGGTAGGCTAATTCATATTCATTTGTACAGTCAGTGCATTGTAACACTCCCTGTGCTCTGCTGCAAACATCACATGTTGGTTGACAGAAACTGTACATTATGTGCACAGTATGCATACTGCATTAACAGGAGTGCAGTAGTATGCCTTGGTTTTATACGACTAAACCTGACTCATTCAAACAAGCCTGGACTCAAATCGCTTCCTTTTGAAAATGTCTGTCGGGTTGAGAGGGAACACGTGAAATGTTTCAAGAATTCGGAGCAATTAAGTAGACATTCAGTGGATGCTTTTATCCAAAGCGCCTTACAGCACAGGGTCAGTGGTGAGGTTAAGAGTCTTAATCGAGGGCATACAGGTGACAGTTCAGGGCTCAACCCTCGTGGGATTTAAACCAAACGCCTTTAATTACCCGTCCAGATCATTCACCACTAAATCACAGTCCTCCAGAAATAATAAATCACAGTCCATGTGTGTTTCTGACACTCTTTCCCTGTCAACAAGCTGGATGAAGGCCGCTTCTATCACTGCAATCATTAGGATAAAGATCATGAAGACATTTTATAAATTTCCTACAATAAATAATCAAAACGTAATGCATTATAAGTAATATGCATTGCTTTGAAATCTATGTGGACAACTTTAAAGGTGAAAAAACCTGCCCTATCCTAACAAACCATGCATACACTGAAAGATTATTTATTCATCAGAAGGTGAATCCTAACTGAACGAGAGGAGGAGCTGGGGATGTAGGAGGTTCGTTGGCTATTGAGCAACACAAAAGCAGGTGATAATACTGAAGGACTTTATATAGGGGTGCCGTGACAGACGTCAGACCCCAATGTGGAAGTAAGCCTGGGGCTTCCGGTTCATTAGACGCTATAGGTAAATAACCAGGAGAATAACAACATGCTGTTGTGCTCACAGTGTGTTCATAATTGAGATAACACATTAAAATAACATGAAAAAGACGCACCAATTTTTAATATCAAGCAATAAAATTAACTGCTTTGTACAGCTAAATATAGCTGGACGCGGGTGAGTCCGGAAGCTATACCCATAGAATTTACCAATCCATTTTTACTTCAGGAAAAATATTGATAATATAATATTGATGCCTGATTTTATCAGGAAACTTATTTATCTGTATTAGGTCTGAGGGATGTGACAGGACTTGACACAACCATGAAGTCACAATAGCATTCAGATGAATCATCCTTGTTACCTGATTCTGATACAAAGTTTCACTTGGTCAGAGTCTCGCAGTAGTCTGAGGTTAAGCGTCTTACCTCGACCCCGTTCGAGGTTCGAAACTGCAGTAATACGTGGATTCTTAACCGCTACACCACAGCACAAGTAGACACAAGTCACTCACCACTAGAACCGAGGTCCTGACCGCCTCCGACACGCTCTGCCGCAGCTCCGCCGCCGTGCCCGGTTTACTGAGCCCCCGGGTGAACTTGCGCGTCTCCACATGGCTCGGGACTGACATGTCGAGCTACAAACTCTCATTAATTTCCAGTAGACGTGTCAATAAATAAATTAAAAACATTCAGAGTCTGTTTTCTCCGCTGTCACGGCTACCTTCGCGAGCGCCCGTGGTATAAAATCCTTCCGAAAAGCCCTCCGCTCGTCCCGCCGTTTACTCTCATGTTCAGTTGAACGCGACGGATGCTTTAGTCCGTGTTTCCAGTGCTTTAAAGTGTCCAGAAAGTGTTGGTGGTCGCTTTCATGGTCTCATGTCCGTCTGTTTGTGGGAGGTTTAACACACGCCGCTGAAGTCAGGCGTAATCCCGACGCGTCTCTGCTTGCCACTAATTAAGAATTCATGAGCAACGCAGACATCCACGGGAAAGTTCCAAGCACACATTAATTATTAATGAGCCGACCTTGACGCAACGTGCGCGTCATTCATATTAATGAGCTAAGAGTTCGCCATAGTAGGAATAATTCATTTTTTTAACTGGTATTTATTTAAATACATATGCATACTACAGAGTACAGTATTGATGTAATTTAATCGTTTGACTTTCTCTCATCAAACGAGCGTCGGTGGCTCGTGTCCTGACGTGTGTTCTGGGGGCCCCAGCCCAGCAGTAATATACTGGGCTAAATCTCAGCGGGAGGGCCATACCTGTGTGTGAAATCTCATTAGAGAATGTAAGGAAATCCTCGCTAGTAAGAGCACCAGATGGCGAGTGTAAACAAGCACTGAAGGCTAAGCTATTTCTAACTACCCCTATAGCTCATTTATTTATTTATTTGATCGTTTCATTAATATTTTACCAGAAAAATAGGCTAATTCATTGATTCTGAACTCAAATTGACTAAATAGGTTGTTGAGTGGTTTGCTAATGGTGTTAAAACTTCCCAAACAAAGGGGAAATTATATTAATGTTTAAGTAGGCCTATCAATATATTTTAAAAATGATTCAATATAATATATAATCAAATAGAGAAGCTAGAGTTTATTATTATCATTATAATTATATTATAAATTAAACATATACAGGTAGAATAGAGCAAGTTAGTGTTAGGGGCCTCTCTTGTTTTGTTTTTGTTAATTGTATAATAAATAAATAAAATATATATATATATATATATACAGTCTAGGTAGAATACACAAATAATAGAGAAGCTAGTGTTTGTTTTTAAGGAAACAAGCAGTAAGTAAATAAATAGTGTCTAAAAGGTAGAAATAGAATTAGATTAAATAAAATTCGAAATAAGATTGCTATTTAGAGGATTCAATATGATTCAATTCAAGATGAAATAGATGTCTTTGAGTCGATTATTGATTATTATTATTAAGCTTTTTTAATATATTTTTAAATACATTCGTTCCTTCTTTAGTTCATTCATTTTCTAAAAGTCTTTCTTCTACACAACGGCAGAAATGATTCCTTCAAAAATATCACATTTTACTGCATGATAACATACATGTTAAGCTCACACTGATGATGTGGTAGTGCCCTCTGCTGACCAGCGTAGTGCAGAAAGACCACAGAAGACAATGGCTTTCTGGAATGAGGTTTTATTGCTTTCAGTTCCAACAAACTCTCTCTCTCTCTTAGTCCTTTTCCATTCGTTTTAGCAGTGTTTGGGCCGTACGAAACATTTCAAAACATTTTAAAGCTTTACTAAACTAACCTGTGATATGCAGTCATGGTTTATCCTGTGCTGCTTATGGGTGAATGTTTCTTAGGTCAGTGAAAACTATATTTCTAAAAGGACAGTCTTCTTACAGCCTTGAATAACAAAATATCCTTTTTTCATTACCAAATGGTGATGGGGATAAACGTAGCGTAAATGATCTTTTGTATGTTATGGCACTCTGTGAGGAACCTACTTGTGTCTTGTATAACTTGCTTTAAATCCCAAGTTTGCAATGCTTTAAATTGTTCGGTCCGAAATAGAAAAACAAACAGAAATACCCATCGTGATTTTGGCACATCGGCTTCTGGAACCCAACATGGATTCAGCTGATAGAAACTAAAAAGTCTAAAACATAGAAACATAGAAATTTGTACTATAAAAACATGGCACTGAAATGGATCCGCCTCCTTTTAAAGGCAACAAGTGACACTTACGGCTCTCGCTTACAATTAAATATCATTTACAAAAATGAGATTCTGTAAAAGCCCAGTTAAAAAAATGCAGGAAATGCTTTTCACGTTTTTCTTTTACTTTAGAGGACAAAACGCAAACATTAAAAAGCACCTGTGTGTTTATGAGTCTAAAGGGGAATTCCACCTGCCTTCATCTCTGAGCCTTTATTAACACTTTTCCTTTTAGTTTCTCAAGATAATGTCAACACATGCTATAAATAGGCCTCATAATAAACCTCAGTTAACCTTACGTCCTTGTGAACACACAGTAGCACCTTTCAGTATCCGAGGCCACGTAACGCAGTCTTTGTGAATATCTGACAATGTTCTCTGTCCTTCTGCAGGTGTGTGAAATCTTCTTACTCTTTGATTTTCACCTTTATAATAAGACTTTACTGTCACTGATGGAGTTTAAGCACCTGACATACAAAAATACAAATAAAAGGGGA
Source organism: Enteromius treurensis (assembly GCA_032275025.1). Lineage (NCBI taxonomy): Eukaryota > Metazoa > Chordata > Actinopteri > Cypriniformes > Cyprinidae > Enteromius > Enteromius treurensis. The sequence continues at coordinate 2,572,903 of JAUCMU010000151.1, forward strand.
AAACCGCTATCAGTGTCTATCTATTAGTGTCTATTAAAAGGCTCAAGGGTGAAACGGTGACATTCCCTTCTAGCGTCACACTATGAAACAATGCTATTAAAAAAAAGTCAGTCACAAAAAAGTGACGTTGTCATAAAAGCACACACACACTGAGATGGTTGCTTCCTATATGCCTGCATGGGTCTGTTGGGTGATGTCTGGTCAGATGGCAGGTTCTCTGTGGTTCAGTCCGGTTCTGTCCTGTTCAGATAACGGGTTCTGCTGGCAGACACTGTAGCACTTCTGATCACCGCCATCCATCTACACACACGTCACAACCTGACTTTACTACATTTACTGTGCAGAAGACTTTTGGTTTAAAATACAATCAAATAAATGATTTTATCATTGTTATATAAAATATGTAATGATTCTAAACTATAAAATAAATATAAAAAGATTTTTTTATTGTTTTAGTAGTAACACTTTACAATAAGGTTTCGTTAGTTAATGTAAGTTAATGTTTCAATAATGCATTAGTAAACGCTTAAATTAACATTAACTAAGATTAATAAATGCTGAAGAAGTATTGTTCAATCTTAGTTCATGTTAACTCATGTTGTTAACGAGTGAACCTCATTTTTTGATGTATATTTAGAACAAACCCCAGCACAATTAAACATGAAGGTCTTGTGAAGTTGTCTGTATTTATAGTAAGCAAATTCAATTAAACGTTCAGTTCAATGAAATGTTTTTGGTTTTGTTCTAGGTGAAAAGTCTGATTTCATAGTACAGCTAAAATCTTTTGTTCACGGTGAATTTAAGCTGAAAAGGCCAGAAAATGATTATATTGCTCTACATAGTGTAAACTTCTGGCTTGCTTTTAAAGAAAAAATATTGGTTGAAAATGGTCCTTACAATAAATAATATTTTATTTTATATTATTGTCTTATTATATTATTATTGTCTTTCAGTAAAAAAAAATAATAATAATACAAAAAGTACATTGTGGTTTTGTGAAGTTGCCTATAGTAAGCAAATCATTAAATATATAATTCATTAAATATAATTTAGCTAGGTCAACATTTTAAAATTAAACTGAAAAAGCCAGAAAATTAGCATATTGACCTACATAAGGTAACATTTTGGTCTGCAAATAAAGAAAATATATTGATTAAGAATGGTCTTTATAATAAATAACTTTTGACTTTGTATGAATATTATTGTCTTTCAGTGTAATTTTTTAAAAATCAAAATTAGAATTTTAATATAAAATGTATTTATTGTTTTTTTTAAACATCAATGAATTTGTCTTTAAGAGAGTATTTTTTCAGTTGATGCAAGGTATTTTCAGTGTAGTTTGCAAGGTGTACTAAATCTCTTGGAAGAACAACAAGGTTTGCTGTACCTGTCGAAAAAGTACTCGCTCTCCGTTCTGAAGTAGTAGATATGAGATTTGAAATGCAGTTTGAAGACGTGGTCTTTATGGATGTTTTCGGACTCTCTGGCGTGTGTGACTGAGTAACCCAACAGCGGCAGACTGGCCAGAGGATACTCGTCCTAAAAGAGACACGAGCCAGACATTTTACACACATTCACAGAGGACAGGACAGTGTGTGTGTGTGTGGGGGGGGGTTTACCTCGTGCAATTTGTAGAAGAACAGGGTGAAGTTGGTGAAGACCACCCAGAGTTTCTGCCAGCCGTTACTGTTTTTAAACTTTCTGAGCAGATTTCCTGAGAGCTGGTTCTGTCGGACACAGTTAAGAAGAGTTACAGTCCCAGTCAAACACAGATGAGCAGAAGCAGATATTCCACACCTGTCAACCCACCCATTTCCCCCGAGATTCTCCAGTATTTTACCATTCCAGCCCGCCATTGTCCCATTTAAACATTTTCCTATATTTCTCCTGTATTTTGAATGGTATTTTATAGATGGTGTTAGGATTGAGTTGTGTTGTTGGGTATTTTGGTTTTTCTTTTCTGTTGCAGGTTTGCTGATTTGGGGGCGTAACTTGAGTGCACCTGATGCGCGTCATGGCTCTTATTTAAACGCGGTGCAAGAGTTCGTCTGGGCTGCTGCTCCACTGATGCGTGGGCAGTTTGCCAGCACCACGCTCCAAATTGTGTTACTATGTTTGGTTTCACATTCATTCACTATCGCTGACCACACTTCATTATGCATCCATTCACTCGCATTTCACCCTGACATAACTTACTGAAACTGATGTCCTGATTATGCTACTTTGGTTGTTAATTTTACTATAATAAATATTATGTTTTGAGTTATTCCGCCGTGTCGTCTCCCTTAATGTTGCATCTTTGAGCCCGGTGTAACAATGGTTTCATCGGAAGCATGCGCCTGGATCAAAGTTAACTTCTGATCCGTATTTGTTCATCGGGTCTGGTTAGTGCCACCGGCTACAAATGCAACTACATGCTACATTCACCTCAGGTAAAACTCAGTATATTCCAAGGTTGCCAGATCTGTATGAAACGTGTCCTTCTCACACAGTCGACACATACAAATTTCAAGCCATTAGTCCCCTCAACCTGGCAACTTTACAACCCAGTGATGCTGTTGACATCTGCGACAACTTAGGTGAAAAAACTACAATAAACATTTATAAAAAGATATAGCTTACACATCAAAAGGCAATGGTTTAATTGATTAAAGTAATAAAAGTAAATAAAAGTGCTGCAAGTTTTAAAAAAGTCAGGTGCTGCACTGCTTTGTTTACTGCAGTTTCTGAGGAAACAGGCTATATTTCTGGCAAAAGACTCTGCCCCCTTCCCCCAGAGACACGCCTCCCCCGGTTCTCCTGTACTGTGCTAGCCAAATGTTGCCAGGTAAGGCAGGACTGTACCTCTGTGGCGATGCTGAAGTCTAGCATGGAAACACTGGTGTTGCGATGCCAGCACACGTGTGCGGTCGTGTTGCCGCGGTTCAGAGTGTTTCCTGAATGGTTGCCATTTCGAGGCAAAGATGTTCGAGATCCACAAAGATCATCCTCTGACTCCACTTCAGACACCCCTGAGGATTTTGGGAAAAAAGCATTTACTGCACCTTCAGACATGTAATTGTGCTAAGAGCGTGCTACTATATGTTCCTTAAACATCTGTTAGCAGTTGTTAGCGCATTATTACAACATATTCGGACTCTTATCAGTGATGCGCGGGTTGACCCGAAATGAGCGGGTGCCCGCGGTCATCCGCGGTTACGAGTCATCCAAAAATATTTTTAATGATATTCGGGTCGCAGTCGGTCGGGTCGCTTGAAATAAAGATGCCAATTAAACCTTAATCATTTATATAGTACTAGACACAATTTTCTATGAAATACATAGGTCTACGCGAAGATGACGCACAAGGTCAGTCTGCATGTAGAGAGGCGGCAAGAGAAAAGGTAAGCTCCGCAAATATACAAATAGAAAGAACAAAGTGTGGGAGACATTTGCCGAAATAATGAAAGATGATGACCAAAGTGCTGTCATGTGATGTTTAGGCTACCTTTTGAATGTTGAGCGTTACTGTTGAATAAATGTTGACGCGGGACAAAATTCCCGATTTCCCAACACGTTCAACTGAGCAATGCCATTGTATCATTTGAATAGGTTACTTTTAAACGCATATAGCTCAGTAATGTCAGTTTTATGTATTTTCTAAAAGGGGGGGGGGGATTTTTGTTGGGAAAGTCGGGGGAGAGATGCACACTTCCATTAGAATGGATAAACAATATAAATGAATAAATCAAGCCTAGGCTATATCAGCATTCAGAAAAAGAACAGTTTGCGCTCCTAGGGGGTTTCACACTTTTCCAAAAGTGGGCTTTCTCTCAGTTGACCTGCTGATGAATTCTTCAAGCAGGATCGAAACATAAACATCGCATTCATCAGTTATATGCATCTAGACAGCTGAAATGGAAAATGTTGGGTCGCCTCAAGAACTTCCTGCTCTCGCCGCCGCACCTCTGAGCGCGCCACGTCAGCGAGTGCGCCACGTCAGCGAGTGCACCAAGCAGGTCGGGTACAATTTTTTTTTGCGGTCCGAGTTGCGGGCGGGTTAGTTGAAAACGTCGGTCGGGTTCGGGTTGTTTATACATTGCCCTGCGCATCACTGACTCCAACACCTCAACCTGCCGCAGGAGCTGCTTAAACAGTTCTACTTAGCCATCATTGAATCTGTCCTGTGTACTTCTAGAACTGTTTGGTTTGCCTCAGCTATAAAATCAGACATTAGAAGACTACAGAGGACAGTACGATCTGCTGAAAGGATTATTGGTGAATCCCTGCCCATCATTCAAGAAATGTACACATTCATATTGAGGAAAAGGGCTCAGAAATCACTCGGGATCCCTTACATCCGAGCTATGATTTAAACATTTTGCCATCTGGTCGGAGCTACAGAACACCGAATACCAGGACAGTCAGCAAAAGAACAGTTTGCTTATACTTCGCAATAAAGCTCCTTGTGATTCTGATTCTCTTTCTGACCTACTATACATAAATGTAATGTAACAATAAACAAGAGCTTAAGAAGGGTCTTCCTCGTACCTTCTAATGTGACCAGCTCTGGGCCGTCAGGTGAGTCATCTGCAGGGTCTGTGTTCTGGAGCAGGTAGAGAGTTTTGTCCATTTTCTCCTGTAGTGAACAGAGTCAATGATAAACACAAGACATAAGGACTTCACCAAGAGCCTGTTGATCATATCAGGTACTCTTCTCCAGGTGAGTGGAGACATGTGGCTGAAGATCACCTGGTACTCACCTCATCTATATACACAGGCTCAGGCTCAGCTTTGACTTCAACGATGGGCTCCTCTGGGGCTACTGTCTTTTCTACATGCATGACTGCAGGAAAGAGAATTCAGGGGATATGCATGTGTAATTTGAATAGAAAAGGAAATGCATTATTCCTGTACAAAAAACAAGGTTGTAAAGGGTATTACCAGGGTCTGGTTCAGCATTCAGATTGGTGGTGACAAAGTTTGAAGGGAAGAGGCCTACCCCTCTGTGATTCTCTCCTTTCCACCAGTTTGGATCACTGTTGGATAACAGCGATGGACAATGGGTTATGGGAAATGTAAAAACACTTAAGAAAGCATAAACTATATCTCGAGACACGCAAAACTTCTAAAAACAATATTTACTCTAATTTGATTAAATTAACATCCTTGAACGATTACGTTTACCTGTCATCAAGGATGATCACAAGCTCTCCAGTCTTAAACGTGAGCTCATTGTCTTCAGCCGCTTCAAAATCATAAAGGGCACGCACTTTACGGGACTCTTTCCCTCCGTTGGTGTTGTAGGGTGGATCAGCTATCACGGTAAGGGGTCGTGTCTCTGCCTGCTGTTTCTGTTCCTGTAGGGACAGCTCAATGGCTGCATCGAGCAAAATACATACACTCATGATCTCAGTACAGCAAAATATAGCTCGACACCACAGTTAGGATGCCAAAGGCTTTTTTTTTTTGATGCTTTGGCAGGGGCCCAAAATCATTAGTCAGACAAGACTAAATAGACGAGAATAACAAAAAATCATATGAAAGTACATTGGCATGGAGAGCCTTCCTTACCTTTGGCCAGATCATCATCATCAGCTGCTTTGTTGGTGGAAGGAGTGCTGCTGGGCTTTGTGCTGGAGCTCTGCAAGTAGAGATCACATCATAACTGATTTGAAAAAAAAATACAGGATATATAGCCTTATCCATTTTATATATAAGATATATATTTCAGACCATTCACACATCTTCTTATATTTACCAACGCTGCATTTTTTCATCAAAAACAAAACAGTTTTTACAATTTAATTAACCAGTTTATTACCCATTTACAATTTTATAAAATAACTGTTTCTATTTGAATATGTTTCATAATGTACTTTTTTCCTGTGCTGGCAAAGGTGGATTGTTTTATTGTGTTGGTCTGTAAACATCCCTGATCCTTTGAGGCATGGACTCTACTAGAACTCTGAAGTTGTGCTCTGATATCTGGCACAAAAATGTAAACAGCAGATCTTTTAAGTCCTGTAAGCTGTGATGCTGGATCGGACTTGTTTGTTCAGCACATCCCACAGATGCTTGATTGGATTGAGATCTGGGAAATCAATCAAGTTATGCTCCTCAAGCCATTCCTAAACTATTTTTGCTTCGTGGCATCTTCCACAACAAACTGCAATTCACTGTGTATTCTAACACCTTTCCATCAGAACCTGCATGAACCTTCATTTATCTAAAAAAACTAAATCATTTGTAACATTTGAAATGTCTTTTTGATCAGTTTAAATAAAAGTATTGTAATATTATTTTGACTTCATGGCTTTCTCATCTCAGATAAACGTATATTTTGCACAACAACATATGAAGACAAAACTATAACGCCATCTATAGGTCTACTAAAGAAAATACTCAAGGAAACCACACCATTTATATAAGTAGGTCTTTGAGATAACATTTATATGGCGACCTTTGAGTGACACAGTAAAGTCTTGTGACCTATTTTATTTAGTTGGTACTCATTAACAGCTACGGAAATGTTTACATGGACTTGTCATTTTGTCACACAAAATGATCTAACAATAAATGAAGGAAAAGGATAACAAAGAAGAATTGACATCTCATGGGCCATAAGGGCAGTGTGGCAAATACGTGACAGGAAATTCCATTCTGTCTGCTTGATTCTCTTGTCTCATGTTTACACACATGCTTCAGCATTCCAGGCGCACCTAAACAGCTAGAGGGTTAGCAGACATGTCATGTGAGAAACAGTGGTCAAGCTGTCACATGATTAATTTATGATCCATCTCTCACACAGAGGAAGCTTACTATTGGTTATTAACTATGGTCATTTAGGGTATACTTGTAATGTATCTTTAAAAACACATGGCCTTTCCCAAAGATTGACCAAACAAAACAGTAAATATAAAGAGAAATCCCTCCATAATAAAATAAAAATAAAAAGCTTGTGATTGCTTACACACTGCCGTTTAAAGGTTCTACAGTTGTATCAATCAAGAGAGATTTATATTACCAAGAGTAATATTGTTAAAATATAACTACAGTTTAAAAGAACTATTTCTATTTTGCTACATATAATAAAAAAATAAAAAAAAATCAGTGATGGCAAAGCTGATTAGTTTTCAGTTACACATGATCCTTCAGAAAACAGAAATCATTCTAATATGCTGATTTCTTGATATCTACTCATTGATACATGGGTCTTTTTTTCCAGTATTCTTTGATTAATAAACGGTTCAGGAAAAAACAGCACTTATTTCAAATGGAAATCTTTTTGGATTTTATAAACGTACTTTTAAATGAACTCTTACTGCCCCCAATCTTGAGAGCTAGAGAATGACATAGTTATTTTATATTAATTCATAAATGATACAAACTACAACATACATACACTTATGTAAACATTGTCCTCTATCTTAAAATGCAAACATTTAACAATGTTATTACCTGAAACTTTAATAAAACATCGCAATAACCCACACTGCAGACGTGGCATGACAAAAAGGTGACACAGATACATCTGGCACAGATTTCTGGGAGCCACCAGCACAGGAAATACAAACAGAATGACTAATGAACTATGCAAAATTAGAATCTAAAAAGTTGCTGTGAAAGTAAACCCAGCCAAATTACAGGGTCACATATCTAGGCCAAATACCTGCAGCTGCTGTCTGTTGATCAGCTTGTGTGTTATTGGACAGCTGACATCACACAGTGAGATCCAACAGGATCAGGTTGTTAGGTGAGAGAAGGAATACCTGGGTGTTTGCGGTGGGAAAGGACACTCCGTCTTCTTTGAGGGACTTGATGGTGGCACTGATGAGACTCAGTTGTGGGTCTTTCTGGAAATCTTCGGCCCACTCCACCATCAGGGCCTTGAGTTTCTCAGCAACCTTCGGGTGTACCTGAGAAGAAGCGAACGAGGATGGTAGCCATTCTCATCAGACAAGCCACTTTATTATACTTTGATACAAGGATTGGTCTTATTGTATGAGTTCAAGTTCTTACCTTGTTCAACACACCACGCACTTCACTGGCAAACTCCCGCGAGCAAATCTCTAGGTGAAAGATTTTTCCACTGTTTGAAACGCAGGCCCCCAGCAACTAAAAAGAGAAAATAAAGCGAGATTCGAGCAACTCTTATTTACAGATTTTTTTTATTTTTATTTACTATTTACATTTTTTTTTTATATAATTGATGTTTTGCCAACTTGTGAATCGGTATATCAAATGTGTATTCACTAAAAATATTTCCATGACTGTTCCTAGTCTTGAAAATGTCATTTTCAAACTGCCTGATACTTCTAGGGTTTCCATGAAAATAAAAACTATTTTCTATATAAGCAGCGATTGCATACTTGTTATATTTATATAAATAAATGTCTAAGGTTCAAATGTGAATAAGAGTTATATCATAATAATTATTAATAATAATTATTTGAACATAGATACATGAAATGTAGTCACAAAACAAAGATAATGATAATGATAATTATTATTACTGTTATAGCCGTTATTGCACACTTGTAACATTTCTATAACTGTTAATCATTTTCAATATATGAAAATTAAATGTGATATCATAATAAATATTAATACCACTACTAATAAATTGTATTATTACTAACCTTATCATTTTTCATTATTATAAAAATTACATTTTTTTTATTATTATTATTATTTCAACAAATTTAGCAATTTAAAGAATTAAAATAAAGAGCATATCATCAACCCACTTTATTCCTTTGTAATAATATAAAGCCAGATGAGAAAGAATTAAAAGATATCTAAAAATAGACTGAGACATCTTAGCAGGCTGAGTCAGAGTGGGAGCCCACAGAGATGCCCGTCACTTCCAGATGCTACAGCGCTCTGGAGTTTTTAAAGCTTTGACAGCTTTAGTTTCTTCTATACTAGTTTAGTGTGCAGTGACTATAAGCAAGCCATAGATAGGTTAACGGTCACCAAGAACAAAAACACTTCGACAGCTCGTATCAGTTTACTCAAAAGTGGGTGCAACTCTGTTTAACTATAATGGAAACTAAAGACCAAGAGCTCACCGTCAATGCTTGCATGGCTACATGAGGGACCTTGTGGTTCACACGCTTCATGACTGACCTGAGACACTCCTTTGCGCTTTAATACACACAAAAAGAGAGAAAATGACCATATTTATATTAGGGAGAGATTCATTGTTTTTCTACATAAAAACAACAAACAAACATACAAATTAATATTTAACAGTATTTATATATGAAGAACAATAACACATACAAGCAACATTAGTGTTACTAACTGTTACTAAAATAAAGCAGTAAAAAATATAATTATTTAAACCTTGTTTGTATGCTGCTATTTTAACTCACCCATTGGGAATTGTCCCGACTCTGTCACAAATATCCATAATGAGGCCCCAGTCCTCTGATGTGCTAGTTTCACTAGTTGCTTTCTCTGAATATGCAAATAAATAAAATAAATTTACAAAACAAGCCATAAACAACTGTGTGTAACAATAATAATAAGAAGAATAATAATAATAGCATCCATCATTACATCCTAACTTTTGAAAAACCAAGTTTTAATACATATTTATTAAGCAAGAGACTTATATTCATCCCGTTAAACAGACATAGCAGCCTGTTTTGCCTGTTATTTTGCATTTCCAGCTTGCCTCAACAGGCACAACAACCTAGTGTAGATTATTTTACCCCTCCTTCTTGAATACAAAAAAACTAGGCGCATTTGAATGACTAACATATTGACGACAGGGAAATTTGCATTGCGACATCCAGCAAAGTAACAGCTCGAAATTAACGAACAATCAACCCCTACACAGAAAAACTTACAGTGTCATAAGTTCATACACATCAATCTCTCAGGACAAACCTATTAAAGAAAGCTGTATAGGAAACAGCTTCAATGTGTTGTTTAGTGTTATAGTTTAGAAACTTTGTACTTAATCCCTAAGCAACTCAAAATAACTTTTTGACACAGTACTTAAACTAAATAGTAAAAATGTTCAGTGTCCGTCTGAAAAAGTTACTGAAATGTAGAACAATACTGTAATAATGTTCGACAGCTTCAAATGTCGATATTTAGGACATTGATGGATATTGAGGGATCAGAGACATAGAGGAAATAAACAAAACACAAAGCAGAGATCTTGAGGATATGTCATAAAGCAGTGCGCTGGGTCGGCCCTGTTAACTGACTTGTCAATATCACAGCGCTTCGACAAAAACAACACTGTCAAACTCACCAACATCCTGATCGAACGGGTTTTGACCAAATAAAGGCATTTTGCGACCCTTTCCTCTCTATATTTAAGGTTAAATTCAAGCGTATTCTCTACGTATATCGACGATTTATAGTTCTCTCATCCATTAAAATGCGTCCACTTCCACCAGTTGCTCTTCCGTAAACTTAGTACGCTGACGCAATGCCTGTCAGAAACCGCATACGTGTCACAGCTTTCAAATAATTCTAGATTTCAAGTTACACGCAGCGTTTCTATTAAGGCTACAAAAATAGCTAATGAAATGATTTAATGTTTTGTTTTTGTAAATCTATATTTCCGACAGGCACATATGTCGCGTCCTTTTAAAGCCCAGCGTGTGCTGCACCGCCATCTAACGACTGGAATAGATGTTTGTGAAATTCCTGTCACGTAAGGCCCAAGTTGAACACAAGTTTGATAATAGAATAATATGATATTTATTGTTAATAAAAATATTTATTGTTAAGCGAATGGAAACTGTAACGGAGTGACACGCAAACACATCACGTGCACCCTGCCCTCGCCAGGGGGCGCTCCATTCATAAGCAGCTTCTGTGCATGTCAGCAAGGCCACACGCCTTTATTCACTCACCGGGACCATTTGGATGATCCAGTTTTTCTAATGATAGTTCAGTCATGTCGGCACCTGCCATGGGGACCAGCAAAACAGCGCACAGTGATTCCAGTAACAAGAAGAAAAGGGGACCCGGAGCGCTGGCCACCGCGTATTTGGTCATTTACAACGTGGTTATGACAGCGGGGTATGATGAAAATCAAATGCGCTTCCTGGCTCTCTGTTCAAGCGTGTGACAGTAAGAATGAATGGTTAGATTTCAGACAGCGTGCCGAAAGTGCTTGACAGATTCGCGGCTAACTCGCCTTTAAGTTTAAATCGCATGATTTAGCACAGTTTACATTGGAACTACATTAACTGGGCATTATTCTGAACACTCTGGTAACGCATCGAAGTGTAAATCCTATTAACGCCTGTTAGATAGAGGGCTGCTGGTTGACAGCGGTCGTTGGTGACACGCATGAATGCATTGTTCTTGTTTTACAGTTGAGCGTCTGTTTGTGCTGTTAGATGACATTAATGCACGTACGGGTGAATGTAATGGATTTGTAACTTGAACCTTTAAATGTAGCAATATTTGGCAGTAGGTTATGTGGTTAAAACGGCGAATAGAAGTGCACTTTACCCATTGTAACTAACTGTTACGGAACTGTTGCACAATCATGCCCGTTTAGGAAGCTAATCGATTCAATAGAACCGGTTCGTTTTCACTGTTTTTAAAAGGTGCTATATGTACTTCCTAAAATCTATTTTGCTGCCCATTTTAACCGTGATAAAAAAAATCAACGCTCATCCTGACTAGAAACACGCACGCGCAACAGAAATGCACACAACTTTTTATAATCGTGCTTATTGCGATTAAAACGAGTCGTTTTCGAACTAACTGTGTCATTCAAATCAAATCAATTTCCCACTAGGGTTGCAGCAGAAGTAACCAAACCAGATTTGCTACATTTTCGTAACCTCTGTTGACCAGAATGCAATCAGGAATAGCTTGATGATGCAATCAGTCCATGCTTTTTAAATGTATTTCATGATCGTTTTACAATGTCTCCCAAAAACGTTGTCTGGTAATATACAATATGTGTTAGTATTTTGAATTTGAAATTACAACCCAGTCCTGTCTGTCGGCTTAGTGACAGACTTTAAAATACTTGAGCTGTTGTTTGTTTCGTGTGATATTTAGATAAAGATGATTGTGCTTCTGAAAGCAACATGGTTTTGATGCACTTCTATCTTCACGCTATACCAAGACTTGCAAATATACTGTGTGGGTGTCATGGATAAAGGAAGTTAAAATAGAAAAACCCATCTTTTGAGAGAATAAAGTATGCATTTACAAGTTCTTGTGTATATTTTGCATCAGTACATGTGTGTAACAGTGGATGCATTTTAATGAGACTGTTACATGCTTCTATTTGCTGTGCTGTCAGAGATTTGCATGCAGTTCCATGCCTGTGTGCATTGCGGAAATGCCCGCCTCTCTCAAAGCAAGGACGAGTGGCACTACAGATTTACTCTTATGAATCTTTTTTTTTTTTTTATCCAGGTGGCTGGTCATTGCTGTTGGTCTGGTTCGAGCATACCTTGCCAGGGGAAGCTACCATGGTCTTTATTACTCGATAGAGAAGCCCCTAAAATTCTTTCAGACTGGTGCCCTCCTTGAGGTGAGTGTTGTGGGAGCTATATTCATTTAAATGAATTAATCATTCTGAAGCATGCCTAAGCTCTGTATATTATTTGCTAAATACGTAGTTCACTGTTGATAGATACAGTATTATCAGTTTTATTCGCCCAGTGTGCGCAAACAAGGAATCTGTTGTGGTTTTTCATGCATGCATCAAGACATATATAAAATGAGAACAGAAAGAACATTTAAATAACAAAGACTAAGAAAAATCAATCAAAAAATAAATAATAGTTTGATATAAAACTGGAAAACTGGAGATTTTTTGTGCAGATTATTTACATTTATATTAAATATTCAACCTGTATGCAGCTGTATATATATACATTTTCTTTTTCTGGTTTCACTTTGTGGAAACATGTTAATTTCTCATCCTACAGAGTTTAATTGTATTATTTTCATGCTACAATGATAATTCCTTGAGGCTGAGTGCACCTTATAATATTTGTTCTTTGCTCTCTTCACAGATCTTGCATTGTGCCGTGGGTAAGTGCACCCTGCTGCTAATAACAGTCTCTTATTAATTTCTACTATAAATATGCACTAGGTGAAGTATATAGACCAGATTGGCTATAGAAGGAAAGCTTTTTTTAACTCAGCAGTGCCATCGTCAGCGAGGGTGCAGCTTTCTCTGCCAGCCTGACAGTGATAATGTGATAAAGAGTCGCACTGCACCCGTGGAGCATAGAGTTCACAGTCCACACATCATTATCTGGGACTTAAAGCTTAATGTGACCTTTCCCAGTGCAAACAGCCAGTCCTGCACCACTCTCTGTTACATCATAACCATTCTTGCTCTCCTAAAGTATTTTAGTTTAATGATTTAAATTCTGTCTTATGTCTCTCTAATAATGTTTAGTGTAATGGATTAAAGGGTTAGTTTACCCAAAAATGAAAATGATGTTTTTTTAATCACTTCCGAAGCATGCTAAGTGTGTGTGACTTTCTTCTTTCAGATGAATCCTATCAGAGTTATAATAAAAATTGTCCTGGCCCCTCCAAGCCTTTGAATGGGTTTAAGTGGGTTATAGAAAATGTGAAATAACATGTGCGTATTTGTAATGAAACGTCCCTCACACGGCTCAGGGGGGTGAATAAAGTCCTCCTGTAGCCAATCCATGTGTTTTTGTACGATAAATATCCATATTTTAAACTTAATAAGCACTTTTCTCTGTGGTCTGCTGTCTTTGGAAACCGGAAGCAGTCCCTGCAGATGTATGCATCGCACACCCGCCTCTGGGAAATGTAGTTTCAAACCAGTCTCCTTTTGGCTTATATCGAAATCCTCCTACATTTTTGTTTTGTTGTCTCTCTGTGATCGTCACTAATCACATAACACTAACACAATGTGTCTTATGCCATCTGCCGGGACTACTTCCGATTTCCACAGTCAACAGACGTGAGAGAAAAGTGCTTAAGTTTGAAATATAGATATTTATCTTACAAAAATGCATGGATTCACTACAGGAGGACTTAACCACGTGTTACGAACACGTACACGTTTTTTCATGTCTTCCGCAGTGTAATGACTATAACCCATTTAAAACCCATTCAAAGGCTTGGACAGTTTTTATTATAACTCTGATTGGATTCATCTGAAAGAAGAAAGTCACATACACCTAGGATGCTTCGAAGGTGAGTGAAAGACAGGATCATTTTCATTTTTGGGTGACCTATCCCTTTAAGAGTTTTTATACTTTCTTTATCTTATTCATGGTATAATGATTAATCTCATTAATCTCTCTTTTTCACATTTTGTGAAGGAATTGTTCCGTCCTCTGTGGTCCTGACTGGGTTCCAGGTGATGTCACGAGTATTCCTTACCTGGGCAGTGACGCACAGCGTTAGAGAAGTAAGTTTATGTTTAAATAGATAGTTTATTTCAAAGTAAAAAGAAGATGTTTTGAACATTTTTTGTTAACCATTGGCTTCCATAGTTTGAAAGAAATATTATAGAAGTTAATGGCTACCAAAAATTATTTAGTGCAACATGGGGGTGAGTAATTGATTAAATTAAAATGTTTTGCGTGCTTTTAACTAGCATATGTGGCAACATTATTTTAGAATTATAATATATCTTTCAAAGAATATTTTACATTTACTGTCATTTTTGGATTGGGTTAATTTCTATTTTAAAACGTTTAATGATTTATTTTGTTTATATTTTTATTTAAAATTTCCAATTAGCTGTACTTTTAGGTTCATTTCCTTTTAATATTTTAACTTAAAATCACTTTATTTCACTTGGTTTTCGTATAAGATGGAAAGCATTTTGTAAAACTTATATTTTATTGTATTTCAGCTTATTTCAATTAGCATAAAAACATTTTAATAGACTTATTTTGGTTTTAGTTAAAAAAAATACTTGTTCAGGTAAACTATAATATGGTATATTATGATTATTTTTACAAAATAATGATTTCAGGTATTCTCGTGGTTAAAAAAAAACTGAATATGAAAACCTGAATATCTCAAATTACTTGTTATGAGCGATGTATAACGAGCAGCAGTTGTCTCATTGAATTTGGTCTACTGCCATCTAGTGAACTTCAGCTGCTACGAAATCCTCCATTAGTAGAATTTAAGTGTGAAGAAAACAATGTAATTTATTTTAAGTTCTTTGAAACTAAGAATCCAGTTCTGATTGTTCATCCCAGAAAAAGACGTCTGAGCTGAAGTGTGTATTTCTGTAAGTCATTCCTACGAGAATCCTGCTTGACCCAAAACTGAGGGGAAATACTAATACTTAACATGTCCATGTGTGCCTGCATAGGTTGCTAAAATAACCTCCTTTCAAGCCTGTATGTGTGCAGAAGCAAAGTTGGAGCCTTTGAATGCTTTTTGAAGTGCTTCCGTTTCCGATGTTCTCAGTAGCCCATCTTTGTGTGTCGAGTGGCTTCAGTAAATTGCGATGGGACAGAAGCAGACATAACCGCATGGTCCTCGACTAAATTGTCCTGCTTGCCGAGCAGTTCCGTCTCTTCCCTGTGTGCCTCACAGTTCCTCTCGTTTTAGGTCCAAAGCGAAGACAGTGTTCTCCTCTTTGTGGTGGCCTGGACGGTCACGGAAATCATCCGTTACTCTTTCTATACCTTCAGTCTGCTTAACCATCTGCCTTACCTCATCAAATGGGCAAGGTGAAGCTTCTCACTGTTTATGGTCTTACCTTTTTTGCTTAAAAAACAAACCTGCATAATTTGTTCTTCAATTATTAACAGGTACACGTTTTTTATCGTGCTGTACCCCATGGGAGTGGCAGGGGAACTTTTGACCATCTATGCCGCGTTGCCGTACGTGCAGAAAACAGGGCTCTACTCCATCACCTTGCCTAACAAGTACAACTTCTCCTTCGACTACCACACCTTCCTCATCCTCGTCATGGTCTCCTACATTCCCTGTACGTTTCGAATCTTCCTGGACAAAGAGATTATGCATCATGTTTTGAAATCTTCCATCTGTAAATAATCCGATTCCTCGGTTGATCTTCGAAATCGCTAGAATCTCTGTGAATGAACCGATCTGTTCCTGTTAATGACCATCTTTGTCTGTGTTTCTCAGTATTCCCTCAGCTCTACTTCCACATGATGCGCCAGAGGAAGAAAGTTCTGGGTCACGTGGAGGAGTACAGCAAAGTGGAATAACTCGCTCCGCAGTTGACACAAACAGCAGACTGATCGCACCGAAAAACAAGCGGATAACCTTTAAAAGCCACACTACAGATTTATTTTAAGGCGTCTTGTCGATGAAAGAGGCCAGATATGCAGATTGATTGTTAAAAATACTATTAAGGTCAAGAACTGTTGACAGTTGGTGGTTTTAGGGATCCTGTGACTACACAAATGGCTTTTCCTCAGTTCAGAGGGAGAGCAATGATGTTTCCATACTAGTACATCAGCGTCTGTTTGAAAACATTTTTATTTTTGATTCTAAATGTAGAATTACTGACCAAATATTGTAGCTAATATCACTCAGACAAAGGGCAAAAATACAGTTCGCTGCATCTGGTGGCTTTAGCCAGATAAAAATGTCTCATCATTTTCCTGTGAGGTGTGTTTTGTACACTGTATCTCCGCCATTTGAATCTAATTGACTTAAATCTCTCTGATTCTCCCTCAACGCATTCCTTTTCTTTATATTTGAGTATGATTCATAACTCAAACCTTGCTTTCACACTGCTTATTTGTCTACTTGTCTTCCCATTCTGATTACTGTTAGTGTTTTCTTTTTGTTTTGTGCTGTGTTTCTAAAAGGATCAATGTTAATCGTTTTTTTAATCAGTATTGGACATGTATTGTTGGTTTGTGGCCGTTTGCAGAAAAAAAAAAAAAAAGAGGTGTATCACCCAAAGAAATTTGCTGAATTGCTGGGTCGGACCTCATAGTCAATACTACTAATGTACTAGATGTGCATTTCTGTTGTAGAAGGAGATAGCTTTTACGGCTGGAGATGACTCGCACGCTGAGCAGAAGAGAGCGCAAGCCCCGGCTAACGGGCCAATTGGATTTGAGTGCCTCCAGTCATGCTTTTCCAATGAGTCAAATCTAGTTATGTGGAGGGAAAGCTGGGAGTCAAGACTAACTTAACGCTTCGTTGCCCGTCTGCCTAATTGTGAAACAGTCAACTTGAGCCCTCCCAATGCAAAGGAATCTCTCTCGTATTAAAGTGTGAGCCACACTGTTGCACAGATAGAGTCTTTGCAAACAAAGTGGTAAGCCTGTTCTCCTTATCAAGCCTATTCATGAAAAGATTAGCATGGGATGAATGGTGTGCAACTTGGAATAACACTGCATGTGAAAGTGGTGTGGTTAAACCTCGGTTAGTGGAAGCATGACCCTTAAATCAAATAAAAATGCCGACATTGTCAAGCTTTTGATATTCAAGTTCTGCATGGGACCAGCAAACTTTGTATGAATAGTAATATGATGATATATATTTACAATAAACCATAACATGGGAAGCAATGCCAGTTTTTTTTTATTATATAAAAAAAAGTGCGTAATCTTCATCAAATTTTATCTTTATCTTTTGTTTATTCCACTTCATGTCAGGATACAATCAAATGCCTATTAAGTCTTATAGGCTTTTATAGTATATTAGTAAAGGGGACTACAGCATATTCATCCTATCTTCACTTGATGGCAGTAGAGATCTGTCTTTGACTTCAGCATAAGGTCTGGTATATTTTGAGTGATCCATCCTCAGAAATGATTTTTTTTTTGTTAATTAAGGAGCAATTCTGACTTTCTGGGTTTGATTTTGGCAAATAAAAAAGAATGAAACTTTATGCTAAATCCATTCAAATATATATATACAATAGTGAACATTTGAAGTGGATCATAAAAGTTGTCCTAAGACAAGAATAGTTATTATTTTTGATGGTTTTGGTCCACTTTGAATGTTGACTACTGTATATGTACATATTTAAATGTCAAAAAAACATACTTAAGTAACCTTTCTTTTTTGAAGAATGACAATAACATACTTTGAATAAAAGACTAAAAATATATATCTGGTGTTTAAAGGGTTAATTATGAGCCATGAGCAATGCTTTCACATTTTGAATATCACCCTAAGCCACATTAATTATTTGAGTTTGGCATTTAGAAAAGTTTATAAAGCCAATTTGTATAATAAAACAGCTTCTTTGCCCAATACATATACACAGTTTGAAATAACACAGATGTGATTAAGACAATTTTTCAGTCCTTTTTTAAGGTTTTTGATGATCAATTATATTTGAGTTTCCTTGGCGTGAAAAGGCATTCTGTAATGTCCAAAATTAAAGTGGGACAAAACAGCGTTAAAGCAAATTTCCTTAGGGGTGTATCTCAGCATCTCATCTGTTTAAAGGATGGGAGTCATGAGACCTATGAAAAAACAAAACCGAGAAAGCATGACTCTGTTGACTGCAAACAACAAGATCTTTTGTCTTCTGAAACCGTCACACAAAAAAGGTTCAATTCTATTCACACAGCTCTTGCCAGCTGACGGAATCCTGCATGCTGAAATGGAAAAAGAGTCAACACACTGTGATGATAAACAACTAACACAACTTGTCAGGGGGGAAACGATACAACGTCTGTTGAATTATAAATAAGTGAATAATAGCATTTTTACAAAGTAAAAAAGAAAAGAATAAACATGAGAAAAATAAAAATTCCCATGCACATTTAAATTAAACGTCCAGTAAAATGTTTAACATACAGAATATCCGTATAACGTGGTTAAATAAAAATATACGTTTTGACATAAATTGTCTGCCATATTTATTTAAAACCCCTCTACTTTATTAGCATAACAAACAAACAATTTCCCCCACTCTCCCTTGCGTACAGCTGTGCGGATAGTCCCGCCCACTTATCCAAATCACAGCGTATTGACACACATGTCGACCAATAGAACAATTAATTGGCAACTTGTGCAACCTTCTATCCAATAGAATCGCAGATAAGGCGGGGCCTAAAGATCATACTTGGTTGAATGGCGATACAAAGACAAGAAGCACGAAAACGGAGGATAAGGCTTAATCAATTCTGTAAGCTTCGGTCTTGAGAATCTGCAGGGGAAGGACGCGCAGCTCGCCCTGCAAAGTCAATGCGCAGCTTCGCGCGAGCAGGGCGGATTCAGCGCTCCTGTGGCGTCACAATTCATCTTCTCATCTAGACGCCAGCGCTGGTGATGTTGGTGCTACTGCATCAGGAGCATTGGCGATACCTATCTGCACAGCACGGATGAAGCCTCCTTCACCAAAGGACACTTGTGAGGTCATCTTGGGGTGACGCAACAAACCATGCAGGAGCGTTGGAAAGCTCAGGTTCCACAGCAATCGTGATCATGTAATCATCATCTAGTGGGCTGCGACTTCTTATTCACAGGTGTACAGCTTGCGTGGATCAATGCGTTCGCACCATGGAGTCGTGCTCTGCACTTCTAGCTCAGACCAAACCACACTTTTGCGGAGACTGTTTGCTCCTGTCAAGAAAACGTGGAGATCTAGCGTGATGGGCGTAGGGTCGGTTCTCATTGATCTGAACTAAATTACACGCGGTGCGAATTGCAGTGACTTTTTTGTTTTGTTTCGTGGTTTTTTTTTGACTATTAAAAAAAATCGGGCTTTTTTAATGAAACAAATCTGCTAAATTATTAAATGTAAATCTAATTGTTGCGGGAGGCACTGTCTTTCGAGGTTGGTCTCGCGCTAAAACTAATTGCCATTCTGCGACACTAACAAAAGCAGTTTCCCAGAGTGTTTTTTTAAACAAATTTGTGACACGTAACTCTATGATAAAGCGAAACTCTAGTCCCTGTTATGATAAACTAACCGCGATGGAAAGCTGGCGAGCGGCTTGCTGTTGTTATGGTTACCTCATCTGGCTAACGCGACTTTTGTTTGCTAGCCTCCGTTTATCAACAGGTGAAAATACGCAATTGACTCACTAACTTGTATAAATTTAATCAGTGCTGAAGCGTTTTAAACCTATATACAGTTCTACTTGCATAAATATACTGTATACTTGTGTTCTTTTTATTTTTGTTTACTCGCGTGGTTCAAGTTTTGATTAAGGGGTTAAATCTCTATAATGCCCCCTAGAAATTTGCACACAGAGGTGGTTTGTGCATTAGTGTCTATGAATTGAAATGGGGCGCACAATTACTCCCTCTGGTGTTTACCTCTTCTAAAGCTGCCACCTGAGGATGTGTCCCGAACGACTACTTTGTATATTTAATTATTCAAAGTCCTCTGTGATGTAAAAACGAGCGGATTGACTAGGAAATGTGTTTATCTCTCTCACAGAGCATTTAAGAACGACTAAACTTACTTTACATTTGTCCTAATTTATAGAAACAGTAAACAAAATGCTGCTTTTATAAATCACAAAATGGACCACTTTTCAATGAGATACACGTCTGTATATCTCTCACACATTTTTTTTTTTTTACGTTTGATATCACCAGCTAACTTCAAAGTTGTGTCTTAAATGGGAAAGTGACTTAAATATTGGCTGTGTTCTTCAAAGTGAAAACTGAAACATCCCCGCTTTAGTGTTTGGAATCGTATACACGTGGTTGACAAATGTAATATTTATATTTACACAATGTGCGAATAATCGGTCGCCAGTCGGATTCCGTTCCAATTTTTGTGTCTCTTGCGCAAAAACAAAACGCTAACGTCTTTATTATGCATTTGTGGCGTTGCACCTATAACTTGACAGATAATAACAGTAGGTATGCATCGCTCAATACAAACAGCTGTTAAGCAGCTGTTGCTATGGTTTCCTCCTCAAGCAAAGGCAATTTCTGTTCGCGAGTGTAGGTTTAGTGCACTCTGAGTAACTTGCGCGGCTGCTAAACGTTATTTGAAAACGTATAGGCTATGTTTGAGTGTAAAAACAAAACAAACTCGTAAGACCTCCGACTTTTTTTCTTTGAGTGAATTGCAACTGAAGTCATTTATTGCATGTAGTAATCGAGATCATGTCCAGATCTAACAGCGTAAGCCCACCCGGCGCTGGCGCTCCTGGACTGAGGGGAGGGACGGAGCACAGATCCGCTTGGGGCGAGTCTGAGTCCGTGGCGAACGGATGTCCATACTCGGCCAGATCCTCCTGCAAAAAGCTCATACGGTCCAACAGTCGGTGGAGAGAGGACGATGACTTCGAGCGACAACCGGGCCGAGCCACGACCACCGTCAGCCGGGTTAGTTTTAGATCCAAGTCTGCCTGGCAAGAACACGGGGAGGAGAGCCGCAACAATAACAGATCTTCCCCGAGGTACCGAGATGGAGAAGTGAGACCCAAGTCCGTGGAGCTGGGTTTGGAGGACAGGAGAACCAAGTCCAAACCAGAGGAGGAGCTCATGCCTGAAGTGAACTTTTCCGTGAGCGCGTGCTGCAACGGCGTGATGCAGATTTTCAAATCCAAGAAGTTCCAGTCGGAGAAGTTGGAGCGGCTTTACCAGCGCTACTTCTTCCGACTCAACCAGAGCAGCTTGACGATGCTCATGGCCGTCTTGGTTCTGGTGTGCGCGGTGATGCTGGGCTTCAACTGCGCCGGAGGAGCCGGAGTGCGCCGGGTCACTTACGTGGTGGTTTTCTCCACGGCAATCTTGCTCATCCTCACGCTGATGGTCGTGTGCAACAGGAACGGCTTCCATCAGGATCACATGTGGATAGTGTGCTATGTGCTCATTTTGGTGGTGCTGACTGTACAGGTGACCGGCGTGCTGCTCGTGGAGCCGCGCAGCGCGTCTGAAGGCATCTGGTGGACCGTGTTTTTCATCCATGTAATTTACACACTTCTGCCGGTGAGGATGAGAGCAGCGGTCATCACTGGAATTATACTGTCTACCATACATGTGCTGGTCTCATGGAAGTTAAACGAAATGGACATCTTTTTGTGGAAACAGGTTAGTACAGTGCATATTTATATGCTTTCATCGTTTTTGTCTGTCCGTCTGTCTGTCTGTCTATCTATCTATCTGTCTATCTGTCTGTCTCAAGACTGTCAACATGATGATTTGACCATATACGTAACGTGGCTGCGTCTAGTCTATTTGGTCATGTGCACACTTCCATGAGATTTTTTTTTTTTTTTTTTTTTGATGCATCAGTTGTGTTAAACACATTTTCTCATTATTAACTTTATTAGTTTATATGCCATTTCCTTTGGCAACTAAAATGACGAAAGGAGCCAAAGCATTCAACTTTATATCGCCTAATCAGCGCTGGTTCTCACAGTCTGGACGTGGATCGGAGCGACAGCTGGACATTTACGAGTGTTCCGTAATCTCTCCGCTCCAACTCCACTCCGTGTTTTCCAGCTACCTCTCCCAGCTTCGATAAAGTGCGCAGTTGAAATGAACTTATGAACATTGTTCTTGGAAAGTTTGTTAAATGGCTAAAAAGTTAACGTTGTTTTGAAAAGCGTCTTAATTATAATTGCAAGGGCTGCTGGTTGACATGTTTGTTCGTAAAGTTACTGTTATTTTTCAGTTCTGTAGTTTCTTTCGTTAGTTCTGAGAATTTCAGCAGATCGTCAGAAGAACCTTTGTAAGCTGAGCCTTAAACCTTTGAGCAAAAGCTTAAGAGGGTTTATGTATGAAAAGAGGACTTAAGTGCGTCTATCAGTCAATTCTGTAGGTCTTTTGCAGAAGGCGACAAAAGTTGATGACGGTTCATACCTTTTTCTCAGCAAAGCCTTGAATTTAGTTGAACAAACACTTTTGATGGCTTTGTATGCATTTATGACATTGTTATGGTGAATGCTTCCATTTTTGTCCCTTTTTGGGTGACTTGGGACCTTTTCTATTGGAAATTATTTACTGCGTTTCAGTTTTAAACCGTATGTGTGCAAATAATCTGGGGTCTTGAGTATGGATTATTTCTATAAATATTATAGAAATAAATATTAAGAATTACATCTCAAAAAACATTTTTATTTTTTTTACATTTGAATCCGTTATAAACCGTATATTTCTTATTAGTATTAGTAGATTTCATTACCTTAAAAACGGTATACCGTTTTCTCTCTGTGGACATTTCGATAGTTTTTGTATACTTTAACACTGTGGTCAGATGAATTTTTTTTAATCTTTTGACTCCTTCAACAAATAAAATTTTATAGTAAATGTGTTTTAAAATTCTTCATCTTCAGACGTAATTATGTTTTCATTAAAAACACAGACTCTTTGAATGGTGTGTGTGGGAACGGCCTGCTGTGTTTGTTGCTCTTTCCACACAATGCTGTTGTCTTTAGCATATCAGATCTCTCTCTGTTTACACGGGACCTGGCAGGACTCTCCAATAGTTCACTGTGTTTTTATAAAAATCCTGGGATGAAGGATGTATTAGGAGCGCTCTCATAGATGACTAGCTTTCATCAGGCTGTGATGATTGGTATACTGCTTTTTATGAAAGGTTTTGGGGCTAGAGCAGTGACTAGGTAAAAGCAGGTCGCTGGTAGCGTTTCGTTGAGATTTAAATTACTGTTCTGGGTTCAGTACAAGGTTAGCCATCTTATTTTATTGATTTTTAAACTGAAAGCATAAACATCCAGTTCCAATTCCAGAGGTGCTAGATCCGAGTACAGCTAAGGAGTACAGCTAATCATTTGTAACATTCGGTTGCAAATTCATTGGCAATTATGATGTTTAGCAATTATTTCTTAGCTACTTAAAGTGCCACAGGTTGTCTTGCATACCATTCTTTCATAACAGCGAGACCAGGCTACAAGAAAAACAGCGCACTTAAGGATAAGAACAAACTAAAGGTGCTTTTCAGGATTGTCTTACAGATCATTGACAGTTCACAATCTCCAGCTCCATTTCCCCTGTGTGCTTCATTAAAGCTGGAGGTGGGACCCAGTTAGTGGAGCTAGCATAGACGGGGGTGGGGGGGGGCATAGGAGGTGGACAGAGTCCTGCCTGGCACATCTCCAGCTCTAACATGGTTTGTGGCTGATTTAATTGAATTGCCCCACTCTGTAACATGCAGACCCACTGGAATTCAAAACAGATGTCCTCCCTGTCCTCCTTGAAAGATCTGCTATTAATTTGCCTTTGAGAGTGAACCCCTATGGAAGCATTAACCTTCCCCCAGGCCAGGCTGACTACGTGCTCTGCAGAGCGGCATGCTGAAGAAGCACCAACTCTTGGGACTAATGCGGAGCTCACACACAGATGATCTTTTGATGCTCTGTCAACTTTTACTCAACTTGTTCAGACGTTTACATTGTCTGAGTAATCAATTTACATTTAATCACGGTTCAGTTGTAGACCAATACCAGTGAAAATTCTAGTATGCTACTGAACATGTCTTTCTTTTTAAAAGTCTATTCAGGGGCACTTTTACTAATAAATAATAAAAATGATAATAAGAATAATAGAATATTATTATGGTAATATTATGTTGTTAATATTAGTTAT
>JAUCMU010000151.1:2597455-2634332 GCA_032275025.1 Enteromius treurensis
TTATTCTTGTCTAATATAAAGAGAAATAGCTTCTTCCTTATTTTGTTTAAATGGGAGATGCAAAGCTTTATTTAAATCCCCACCATTTATTGTAATGTTACAATAAACCATTTTCAACCAAAAACCATATCTCCTTTTATTCATTGAAGGGTCATTGTAGCTGATGATTATAATAATAATGATGATAGTTAAATACCGTGAAACCGTGGTATTTTCTGAGACGATTATCATACCGTGAAAATCTCATAATGTTACAACCCTACTTTACAGTAAGTTACTTGTAACCTTTTTTAAATCGTAGTAGGCTAAATATTGTTTAAATACTGGATTTACAGCAGTGGGCCCAATTTTTATTTATTTATTTTTTCTTATTTTGCCTAGGGCCCCACAACCCTTCGGGCCGGTACTGGTTGTGTGCTTGGGAGAGTAGCATGCGGCAGCTGCCCTCAAGGGAGGTGACTGCCCGCATTGCATACAGCTCTCGTTGGCCACTCTGCGCTCACGGAGGTCGCTCTTCGAGGAGGGCACCTTCGTGAGTGCGCCCAGTGGTGCTGGTCCTGCCGCCGCCGAGGCGGAGCGGCGCATTCATTCATGGGGCTCTCAGATTGATCTCCTGCAGAGAATTGAGACGGGCGAACCCCTATCTCCTTCCCATCCAGGCGGATCTGCAGGCATCTCTCCGGGGCATGAAGTGCCGCTCACACCGGCTACTTCTTCCCAGAGAGATCGCCCCGCTCAGTCTTCTTCCTCCGAGGAGGTTGATGTTGTTAGCATCAAGAGCCAGTCACTGCCCCAATCTCCGAGATATGAGGAGTTGTTAGAGGTTGTCACCCGCGCGGTGGAGCATCTAAATTTAGACTGGCCGGAGGCACCGCCATCTGACATTTGACATGCAGGCTTATCAGGCAGATCTGCTCAGAGAATTGAGCGAGCGCGATCAGATAGGTGGGCCAGCCTATGAGTAGTGCTGCTTATCATCGGGCCAGTCAGAGGCAGAGTGTTGCTTCACGAGTACCCGGGGTAACGTGGAGAGGCGCAGTGTGATTCCCCCTGCTAACGTTAGACCTAAGCAGTCTCTAAAGGACGTTATCATGGCCAGGAAAGCTCAGTAAAAGTCCTGATTTTAACATACAACTCTCCAAGAGCAAGCCCCCGAGAAGACAGGCAGGTTGTGCCACAGCAAACTACGGCTCCCGCCGGTCCTCTCTGCTTTCTTCGTGCTGCCCAGCCGCCTCTGGGCTACGTCTCAGAGCAGCTGCAATGCACGCTTCCCCCGAGGGGGATGATTTCGCGGTCTACCCCACCCTCTCCTGGCAACCCAGGGGAAGTGCAGCAGCTGCATCTCTTTCTGTCAGAAACCCTTAGTAGAATATTTGGCGGTGTGGGTCAGCCTACCAAATATTTCTCTTTGGGTGTTAAACATCATAATGCAGGGGTATTGCATTCAGTTCAAACAGACACCGCCTCGATTCAGCGGAGTTCAACACACTGTAGTGGGTCCTGAACAAACGCTGGTTTTACAGAAAGAAGTAAAAACTCTTTTAGACAAACGGGCCATCGAGGTGGTTCTGCTTTTGTCAAGAGACTCTGGTTTTTACAGCCGGTACTTCGTTGTCCCGAAAAAGGATGGAGGGCTTAGGCCAATATTAGATCTCAGGCAACTGAACTGCTCAGTCAGTCAGCTGAAGTTCAGGATGCTTACACTCAAACAAGTTGTGAATCAAGTCAGGTCAGAAGACTGGTTTGTCACAATAGATCTCAAGGACACGTATTTTCACGTGTCCATCCATCCATCACACAGGAAGTTCCTAAGATTTGCTTTCGGGGGCAAAGCTTATTTATATCGGGTCCTTCCCTTCGGTTTGGCACTCTCACCCTGTACATTTACAAAGGTAGTAGATGCAGCCTTAGCTCCGTTGCGGCTTCAGGGTTTTCGCATTCTCAACTACATCGACGACTGGCTAATTCTAGCGCAGTCTCAGAGCGAAGTGTGCAGGCATCAAGATGTTGTCCTAGCTCATATGAGAAAATTGGGGTTAAGACTAAACACCATGAAAAGTGTGCTTTCTCCAGTTCAGAGGACCACTTATCTGGGTGTGGTGTGGGATTCGGTCAAGATGCGGTGCAGAGCTGTCCCCCGCTCGAATCGACGTGATCCTACAAGCAATCAGCAGGGTGCAGGAAGGCTGTTTTCTAACAGTGAAGTTCTTTCAAAAACGTTTAGGTCTAATGGCAGCAGCATCAAATGTGATTCCGCTAGGCCCATTATACATGAGGCCACTGCAATGGTGGCTCAAGTCCAAAGGGTTCTCCCCGAGGGGAAACCCATCACGCACGATCAAAGTCTCTCAAAGCTGTGTGCGACCTGTGTGCTGTGGAGAAGCGTGGAGTTACTAAAAATGGGCCCAACGCTAGGAGTGCTGTGTCGGTGAGTTGTTCTTATGACCGACGCGTCCCTCACAGGGTGGGGGGCAGTCATGAATGGTCTCTCAGCCCGAGGGCGGTGGACCGGTCAGCATCTTTCCTGGCATGTAAATCAGCTGGAAATGCTGGCCGTATTTCAGGCACAAAAGCACTTCCTCTGGGGCCTAAGAGGCCATAATGTGTTAGTCCGGTCCAACAACATGGCAATGGTCGCTCATCTCAATCCCCAAGGAGGTCTGCGTTCACGCCTCTTAAACAAGTTGGCGCGCCAGATTTTGATTTGGGCTCAGGGCAAGCTCCTTTCGATGAAAGCAGTTTATGTCCCAGGGCACTTAAATGTTGGAGCAGATATCCTGTCGAGACAGGGGCTGAGGCCTGGGGAGTGGAGTTTGCATCCAGATGTCGTGCAGCGAATCTGGACTATCTTCTACAAAGCCGAGGTGGATTTGTTTGTGACTCAAGAGAGTGCACAATGTCCCCTCTGGTTCTCTCTAGTTCACCCAGCTCCGTTGGGTCTAGACGCTATGGCACAGACATGGCCGATGCTCTGTCTGTACGCTTTTCCCCTGATATCTCTGATCCCAGGAGTTCTGGAAAGAGTCCGCCAAGAGACGGTCAGTCTATTGCTGGTGGCCCCGCGTTGGCCAGGGCGGATATGGTTTTCGGACCTGGTGTCTCTCCTCGATGACTCTCCGTGGGAGATTCCGATCAGGAGCGACCTTCTGTCTCAAGTGGGGGGGTCGATATTTCATCCTCGCCCAGAGACGTTGAAACTATGGGTGTGGCCTCTGAGGAGGCCACTGGTTTGTCAACCGAGGTTGTTCAAACCATACTACAACCCAGAGCTCCTTCCACGATGAAATTATATGCACTAAAGTGGAGACTCTTCACTTCTTGGTCTAATAGTCATCATCAGGACCCAGTTAACTGCCCGATTAGCGTGGTTCTGGAGTTCCTGCAGACTAGACTGTCCACAGGGTTAGCCCACTCCACACTTAAGGTCTATGTGGCGGCAATATCGGCTTTCCGCTCCCTTAGTAATGGTCATTCAGTGGGTAGAGATCCCTTAGTGGTACGTTTTCTTCGTGGAGTATTGAGGCTGAGGCCTCCGGCACGTTCCCGAGTTCCAACTTGGGACCTGGCTTTGGTACTCAGGGCCCTCTCTCAAGCCCCTTTTGAACCGTTAGGGCAAGTCTCTGACCGTCTCCTGACCTTTAAGACTGCGGTCTTATTGGCACTGGCTTCACTAAAGAGAGTAGGGGACCTTCAGGCCTTGTCTATGGCCTCTTCATGTGTGGACTTTGCGCCCGGTTTGGCTAAAGTCTTCCTCTACCCGCGAGCGGGTTATGTCCCTAAAGTCCCTTCAGTACCACCGCAGCCAGTGGTACTTCAGGCATTCTGCTCACCTCCCTGTGGGGAGGTAGACCAGGAAAGGAAAGAGCTACGTAACTTGTGTCCAGTGCGAGCAGATCTGCTCTTTGGAGCAAGTCGGACCAGTTGCTGGTGTGCTTTGGTCCTCCCTGTAGGGGTTGTCCTGCCTCAAAGCAGACCCTGAGCAGATGGATAGTGAAAACTATCTCCATATCTTATGAGTCTTCTGGTCTCCCCTCCCCGATGGGAGTCAGAGCTCACTCAACTAGAGGTGTGGTGGCCTCAAAGGCCTTTTTGGCAGGTGTCTCGGTTCCGGACACCTGCAGAGCAGCGGGTTGGTCGTCCCCTGTGACCTTTGCCAGGTTTTATGGGCTAGACCTCCCGGCTACCTCAGGCTCGGTTGTCCTCGTGCCTTAGTGTGCTGCATCCACACAGGTGGGAGCTTGGAAGTCTGGGGGTGTGGGTATCTCTGAAAAGGAACGTCTCAGGGTTATGAATATAACTCCTGTTCCTTGAAGGAACGAGACACTGCGTCCAAAAACGCTTTGGGAACGAGATACCCACACCCCCAGACTTCCAAGCCCCCACCCTGCGCCTCCTCCTGGGTGCTTGCTTCATGCCTGAGGGCTGGCATGCACTGTTTCTCACGTGCTCTTATACTTCCTGGTCGGTGACACTTCCTGGTCGTTGGACATTGGCATAGCAGTTTCAGAGCGTGGTCACGCTGGAGGCGTATAATAATTGAATGTATTATTTTGTACTTTACAGTAGCTCCCTTGTTTTGAATTGTTAATGAACATTTTAAAGCACATGTAAAGTAGCTCAATTAACTATAATGGTGTGTTAATTCATATTAAAAGTCCTTAATGATTGACATTTAGCAGTCTAACTTAGTCTCAAATTAAATTACATTATATATTATATTTATATATCATGGATATATTATTTTACCAAAAGTTCTTGTCAGAATTAAAATGAAACATTAAATTACACACAACTTAAGTGGGTAATAAAAGCACTGAAAAGTTCAGCAAACTGCATTTAATATAAATTAAAACTAGGGGGTTTTAATCATCCAAAATAAAAGTTTTTGTTTGTATAATATACTGTATGTTCTGTGTATATATTTTGATTAATTGCAAATTATAGTTTGACAGCACTAATTAAACTAATACAGAATTAACATGCAATTAAGTGTCCTAAAATTGGCATTCACTTAAGTATATTTTTTGAGGACATTATTGCCACATAAAGTATTGTGGTAAAAAGTCTATTGTAATGGTGTGGTAACAGTTGCACTTTATTTTATAATGCATGTACTTACAGTGTACAGTACGCACGTGAGAAAGTACTGGTGATATAAGGTAAACACATGGGTTATGGGTAGTTTCAGTTTAAGTACATACTTATTACCTAGTTATTGTAATAACTTTTTTTTATATTGTATACTATAAGTACATAGTATGTAGATGAGGAACAGAACTGTAAAATAAAGTGCTACCATGGTAACTGTATTCTGTAACAAAAGGTGTGATCTGATCAAGTGTCACTTACTGACATCCTTGCTAGCAGCCAGCAGGTCAGAGGTCAGGCCATTAGACTCTTCAGCCATGTCAACCGCCATCTTTAAATCCTCCATCCATTTCTCCATTTCTGACTCTGAACTGCGAGAGACAAGAGAGCCAGATGTTTTCTAGGCCTCCATCATACAGTATCTACACCTCTAGTTGCAGAACCAGGGCAGGCGCGAGCTTATAAGACAACTATCTATTAAATACAGTAGGTAGGCTACATCCAAAACCGTGTTTTCTTTAGTTTTGCCAAGGAGCCTAGATATTTAGCCTTTATCATATTTATTCTCTAAAAGGCATAGCGTAAAGCGTGGAGGATGGAGAGGTAAAGCAGCATTCGCGCAATCATTAAGCCATTAACAGCTTGCATCAGTTGCATTTATAGTGTGTACATATCCTCTCAACATTTTTTTTGTGTTTGGGTAGTTCCCGTTCCTGAAACAGGAGAAGACATCGTAGCACTTAAAAATCTTCGGGTTTTTTTTTTATTTTTTTTTAATGAAAATTAAATGATTAAAAAGGGCACAAAACAATATAATAAAATTACAAATCTAAATTAAACGAACAAACAAAAAATAATAAAATAAGTCATGTTAGAAATATGCTTTAAAGACTGGAAAAAATGTTGACTGTTGACTCTCTGTTACTGTACTCGCTGTCAGGATCGTGTGAATGATTACCATGCGGCGACCACCAGTGACTGCTGCTGGACCATCAGTGTGAAGGAGTGCGGGACACCCCACTCGTCCTCACTCTCCCGGATCTGAACACACACACACACACACACACAGATTTGTGGATTTTCATGCCCGTCAATAACATCTGTATAAAGGCTGATGAGTTTTCTCACTGTCATGCCGCGTAGAGGAAGTTGTCTGTGTACTGTGAACTGATTGGTTGATGTTATCCCTCGAGTGCTGTACAGCAGAACGTCACTGAACTGGCTCCACATAAACAGAAAGAAAGACAGAGGGAAACACATGAAGGGAGTTAGTATTAGGCCTTGAGTTGGTTATTTTTCTAATAATTCAACAGCCCAGAGTCAATTATTCCACTTATACTACCTACACCTCAAGACATCGATCAGATGATGTATTGCAAGGTATTTGTCTGGTTTTCGTAGTGTTTTACAACTCATCCGCATCTCATCCAAAGCCTCCGTTGTTAATTCCAAACCTCATTTTAGACCTAGTAACAGGTTTGAGCTGTTGATAGCAGACTCCTGCAGTAATAATAACTAAGTTATGAGTGTGTACTCTCTTTAAAAGTTGTCATTTTTATCATTTTGATTATTATATGTATTTGCTTGGCCAGTGTTATTGTGGGCTTTGGTTATTTTGCTGGTTTATGCTGGTCATGTGCTGGCAAAGTACCAGCATTCCAGCTTCAAAACCTACCTAACCAGCATGTGCTGTGTTTTTCAGCGGAGACTGAACTGTAAAGGCCTGTACACACCGGGAGGAATATTGCACATGGATATTCAGCGTTTTTCATCCGAAGGCACTTTATGAAAAACAGAAATGTACCCTGGTACACGAGGTGGCTTCTGTAGGCTTCTGACAGAAAAAGAAGGAAGCCAGGAGACGCGCTTGTCAAAACCATTTACATGCTCACCTTTGTTTCAAGCAGGAGCTTGGGCGATGAAGAAACCAACGAGACCAGCAGCATCTTGGCGAGGTGCATCTTCTTCGTATACTTTGTGTGCTCGGCAAGACCGTTTTGTACTTGAGCACCACCAAGCTGCTTCAGCAGCTCCAGGCACGTGAACAAAAGCGTTTTTTCGAATGACTCTTTGATGTTTCGGTGCTCACTCTCACATCGGTGCACTTTGTTTAATCGCGTGGTGTTAAACGTCTGCGATATTCATCTCTGTGTGAACAGGCCTTAATGCGGTCACCATAGTTTCACAGCCGCAAATATTTAAATCACCTTTCAAAACAATAAATCAAAGGTATGGGAATAAAATTCAAGTTTAGAAAATTTGCTATTCATTTTAAACCCCCGCGGCAATATTTCAATCATTAAACAGAGCGACAAAACATTGTAGAAACACTTAAAGTGCCGTGATAGATAAAAAACAGTCAAAAGATCAAATTCATTATTCACCATATTAATGATGCATAGTTTACATTTTTTTTTATTATAATGGTTTTCTATGGGAAACAACTTATTGTGAAACTTTGCAGGTTGTGTTTATATTCTGGTTTCATCGGCTGGCCTGTACAAAATACACATCATTAATAATAAGGTGTTTACTGATTTTACTACATTATTATTGATGCAATCTGCGAATAAATAGCTGGCGGCTATAAGAGTGTGACATCACGCGAAAACGATCAATATGTACCTATATCATATGAGACTACTGCATATGTGTGTGCTGAAATCTCACCAGGAAGAACATGCGCTGCTGAAGGCCTTTCCCGGAGAGTTTGCTGAGGCAGCCCAGTCTGATGAGCTGACGTCCAGCCACGGCAAGACGCTCGACTCCAATCACATCCTTCTGAAGCTCCAGGAGCTTCTGATAGTTCTCAATCTCTTCCAGACCAGGGCCAAGAGCAGCCTCCAGCTCACACACATCGTCCAAAGCAGCTAAGACACATATACAGACGGATTTACATTACTATCAAAACATCTGGGTCAGCAAGATTTTTCACTATTCTTATTTCGAAAAAAAATGAATACTTTTATGAAGCATATGTTTTTTTATATTTTGAGGACATGCCCAAAAGCCAGTTATTTTCAGATCTATCTGTCTTCAGGGAATATTTCTCCAAGACACAGTTACACACACACACCTCTGCAGTCGCTGTAGTCGGTGTGTGTCGGCGGGTAGTGTTTGCAGAGCCTGTCCAGTATCTGTCTGTAGTGCAGCAGGCGATGGAGGGGACTCAGCAGAAAGACATTCAGAGGAATGTAACACACCTTCTGCAGCTCAAACTCACGGCACACACTCTCCAGCCTGCGGGACGCGACACACACTCTCTCCAGCGCAAACACACACTCTGAGATGAGCTGCAGCTGAGCTGAAAGAGCCTGGAGAATCACAAACACACAGGACTGTCAATGACATCACCGATCTCTCCATAAGTGTAATGGTGCAACTAACTCTACCACTTACAGTAAACTACAGGCATTTTTAGTTTAAAAAGCCTTTTGAGCTATGGGGACATTTGCAGTGTCCTCATGAACCACCTTCAAACGGTAATACCTCTGTCATACCCATGTCATTAAACTAACTTGTGTCCCTTTAAACCACAAATACCAACACACACACACACACGCACACACACAGAATCACCTTCAGCTCCCGTGTGCTCTTCAGCAGCACGTCTCCTATATGCTGCATTTCTCCTTTAACCTCCATATTGCATCTGCCTTCCCTAAAACACATTGCAAATACATTCAAAATGTTGTTCTCCATAAGAAATTGTCAGTATACTGTATCTCCAATAAAAAGTTCTCCAGAAGAAAGATAGAAAGCAAGTCAGGTTTGGAATGACATGAGGGATAAATAAATAAATAAATAATGACAGAATAATTATTTTTGAAAGAAACAACGAAATATCCTTTCAATGTATTGCACACACTTTAATAATGAATTACTGAGTAATGGTGTGGTTTAACCAGCAGGCGGCGATCGTAATAGGCTCCAGACTAATGATGTTTTCTGGCTGTGCATAATTACATTATTCAAAGCAGTGTTTGTAAGATCTGGTTCAGCGGAGTTGAGCTCTAAACACGATCAAGCTCATCTGCTTGGAACTGTCTGGTCCTCCTGAAGAGCTTGATCTCTTGTTGAGCTCTGTTTGATTACAGCTGATGTTAACTTCTGAGCTGAATAGGAGACCATAGCACTGGAAACACTTTCCTTGTTACACCTTACATGTACTTACTATAGCTATTACAGTAAATTATGAATAATTACAAGCAACTAACCCCAAACCCAACCCTAGTCGTAAGTACATGTTGTTAATTAAATGACTCACTAATAAGAATCATTACACTGTAACAAAGACACAGTATAAACTGTAACCTGATTTTGTGTTCCCATTTGATCTCAATTACCTGAAACAAAATAAATGTTAACAGAAATGTGAAAATAACCTGCTGTAAAATAAACTAAAACTAATCAATTCTATAAAGAAATTTAAATGATAGTAACACAAAACAAAATTACAAAAACTTTACAATTAAAGTGACAATTTAAAATTATACAAAAAAAATATTAAATGAAATACATAGCATATCAATAATGCTAAAATAATACTGCTCTAAATACTGCTTTTTTATTATCTAGGATAATAAAACACAAAGTATAGTGTTATATTATACAGAGCCCTGTTGGCTGTGAAAATAAATCTGCATTGTTTATCCTTTTGATCTTTCATTCAGAAAGTTCTAGGCTATCACTGAACAAGAACACAAATACACAAACAACATCTCCAGAGCTGATCTGAGAGTCACTTCACAAGCATTTGAGCGTAACACTATCCTCATAACATGCACACTGCAACCCCGCCAAAATAAAAGTTCTTGAAGTCATTGTGGCAGAAAAAGTCTACATTACTATTGTTCAGTAAAATGTATGGGAATAGCCACACAATAATCACACATTATCTTTTCTCTGTTTTTCATTGTAATATTAAATCCCGTTTATTTCCCAAAGAAAATAATACAGTTTTCATCCATTTCTGAGGAAACACATAGGGATATTGTGTAAATAAATTAAATATCTTTTATGCTTTCAAATAATTAAATAAATAATTAAATTGATTTAATAACCCAAAAGCGGAAAACCTCGGGGGAACACTACAAATACAGTTTGAAAAACAGTAATATACAAAACCCACTCTACTGTGAACACTAACACACACGCTCCAGTGACTCTAATGAGCTGTCAGCCATCACTCAAACCAGGCTGAAACCTGATCGATCTGTGCGTGTGTGTGTGTGTGTGTTACTCACCACAGTGACAGTCTCTCCTCGAGCTCCTGGAGGAAGTGCGTGTGATGGGAATGAAGCGGCTCATAGGTGGAACGCAACAGTGCCTTCAGACTGTCAGGAACACAATCCTCTTTGTCCAGCACTCCCTGAAACGACTAACACACACACACACACACATCAATCATATTACAAAAGCTCTGTGGTGTCGATGTCCATTGAGTAAGTATTCCTATTGTGAAAAGTGTGAAGTTTGTTGAGTTCATATGTACCACCTTTCAAGAGTTTACGGTCAGTAAGATTTCTGCATTTCATAAAAATTATGATTTCAAATAAATGACATTCTTCCTGTAACAGGATATATTTGTTCTGTTATCAAATATAATGAAGCAGCACAGTAAAGAAATGGTGCAAATCATCATGTTTTTCTAAAGGATCACGAGACATTGAAGACAGGAGTAATGGAGCTGTGCATCACAAAAATAAATTAGCTGTACCTGCAATACCTTTAAATTGTAAAAATAATTCACAATATTACTGTATTTTTATCAAATAAATGCAAGCCCGGCAAGCATTAGAGACTTCGTATTAAAAACTCTTACACTGAAAACACTAAAAAAGTTCAATACTGAGTGTGTAGTCTATAATTCTGCACAAAATATAACTTACACAATTCTAATAAAACTGATAATATTAATTAAATGTGTGCTTAATAAGCCTAATATGAGATTAGAGACCTTCTCTAAACTTTTTCCTCATCCTTGGACTGATAAAGTGAGCAGAGTTCCTGTTCTGATATACTGCTGCGGTCCTACAAAAGCCACATTGCCTTCAGGTCTGTAAACATAACCTCATTTCTGTACTCTCTCTCTCTCACACACACACATCTCTAAACCTGATCCACGGTCTCTGATGACTGTGCTGTGTGTTTTGTGGACTGAAACAGGAACATGAGCTCTATAGTTACCCACCCATTGAGGCTAGAGAGGAGTGTGTGTGTGTGTGTGTGTGTGTGTTGGTCTGATGAAGGGTCTGTCCATGGTTTACCCCTGTGATCAGCTCCAGGTCCTTCAGGTATGTCCTCTCCGTACACAGCAGCTCTTTAGCGGAGCAGTATGCGTTGTCGGCGGGACAGTTCTGCACAAACACACACAATACAATCATCAACATAATATATGACACTTCAGAAAAACTGACTTCAACTCTTTCCTGCCAAACACGGAATTTCCCGAGCAGCCTGGACGATGCAGCCCACCCTCAATTGCATTGGTTTATAACACGGTAAATCTAATTGGTGTAGACCCGAGCATGTGCGTACCTTTGAGTATGATTTTGTAACTCATTTACACTCATTTATGTGCTAACGCTAGAAACATAGGTATGTCTTTATTATTATTAATAGTTTAGTAACCATGGTAATTTAAGTCAGATTCATTTATTTGTTTTTTTACAAATAAATGCTTGATGACGTTTGTTCTGGGTTCTTCGAGAGGAATATTTCCTTGAGGATCAGCGGATCACCACAAATTTGGACTGTATTTTTAGTAATGGACACAAGCACAACCATTTTTTGTTGTAATGTAAATGAAATGTCAATCCAGAAGGTAGTAAAGGCCTGTGTGAGCTTTGAGAGTACTGATTGAAGCCATCTATTGCATCTTTGCTCTGATAATATTTCTGAATATGATCCAGATGAATCTGACCAAAAAAAACCTCAGATATTCATACAACAAAATATCCTGAGGGCCATGAACTTTTAGTTAAAATCAGCAAACATTTTCAAAAACACAGGAAAGGAAAGAATTAAACGTTTATATTACAACTAAGTAACAGAGATGGTTTTTCATGCACATAAACACATTGAAGCCAAACTGACATTGTACTGTATGTGAAAGTCATTTTAATATACTTTAAAATGTGATTTATTCCTTTGTTGCCAAGCTGTATTTTCAGCATCATTTCCCTGCTCTGTCACATGATCTTTCAGATCCACAGATCTCACCTTCCTCCTGTTGTCCTCCTCCTCATCAGTGCGTATGGCACCAGTATCTTTCAGCATGGGTGAGATGAGAGGAGACGGCGTCGCTCCTCTACTGTCTTCAGCGTGACCGTTAACTAAAGCACACGTCACCTCTGAGAATGACAGACAGGCACAGAGGAAGAGCATTAGATCTGAGGCAGCTTCCCTTTATATTTGTCATTTTGATATGTGACGTGTGCATTTAGACTTCACTTTCACTTATTTTAGCATGCAAATATGCATCGATATCACAAAAAAGTACAAAAATGGCATGGTCCTGCCTTGTTTCTTTTGAACATTTGCCATGGGAGTAGAATGCTATTCTTATAGTACACAGACAACATCAGTACAACACTTAGTAAGAGCTGGCCGTATATATCTTCTTCTGTCTAAATGGGTAAAAGTAAATAAATAAACAAACAAACACATAAATACTTGACACTAAATAAGCATGTTCATTAGTCTAGTGCACTTCCGGCAGATCTACTCCTACAGGAGGTTTTCTCAGTACTTGCCCAAATCCGCCTCGTGTGTTTCCTTTGTGCAGCGCAGTCAGGATAAATACAGCCAGACACACACACACACACACCAGCACAAAACAATACACTACCAGTCAAAGCTGTGAACACGTTTTTCATGAACCTAGAGCTTTTAAACTAACCGACAGAAATGGACAAGTTAAGAAAAACAAGAACACTTACAAAAGAGTATACTTAGTATGGAAATAATATACCTGAGTGTGAACTGACTGCAATGTCATAAGGAACATTTAATTTAACTGGGACTAAATGAAAACATATCATAGTTTAAAGTGATATAATCTTCATGTGTAATTTGTAGTGCTGTGAAATGACTAATCACATCCAAACTAAAAGTTGTTGTGTAATAATATATGTGTGTGTGTACTGTGTATATTTATTATGTATATTTAAATACATACTGTATATATTTTGTAAATATTTACATACATATATTTGTACTCAAAAAAATTATTATATAAAACTATATTTAATATAAAAATATTAAAATAACACATTTAAAAAAAAATGTATTTGTGAATGTGTTAGTATTTATTTATACACACAGTATACACATAAGTAAACAAAAACCTTTAATTTGAATGCATTTAATTGTGATTAATCGTTAGACAGCACTACTTTCATACTTCTGTATTATTGTCTTTGAAATATGATTAAAGTGACTGTATTTCTAACTTGTATGTTATGTGATTACAAATATTTGTAATTACACATGTAACGCCCGGCGTAGACACATTGTAATGACAAAGTTACACTTCAGTACATTTTAAAATATATTACCTTTAAATATAGTAGTTCTCACAAGTTCTCACATGTGCTTTAGTATAAAATTATTAAAACAAAGATTTACTTTACTTTATATATACATATATATATATTTATACTTTCAGATTTTAAGTACACTACAAGTGTGCATTCAATACAATAAAGGGCATAAAGCGAAAGAAAACCATTGAGAAGTTGCCGACAGTTTAGTTTTAAGTTAGTTGAGTGTTAGCTGGATTAGAAACTAGGTAATAAAAAGGAACGTGTCCAAACTTGGAAATGGCAGTGTATTTCCAGCACAAATTCCTCCATGAACACATGAACAGATCACACTACGCCATACAGACAGACGTGGACTAATGCATGTATACTGCGCTTCATATACATACATGTGTGGACAGATAGTGAGCCATGCGCTGTGCAGCCACAGACAGCGGGGAGAAGAGGCTTGGATCATGAGAAAGATGAGCATTATAAGCTTTAAAAAACAATTCCTGAGTCTTCAAAGGCCAACTGTAACTTTATTGACACTAGTGCACAAAATACATTGTTAAAAAGTCTATGTGGTTCATAAAGAGCAGCAGAACCAAAAGTCATTGAGAAGGAACAGGTGGGGAAACATCAGAAAAGAGATTAAGCTTGAACAGTGCTGAATGAGAGAGACAGAGGAAGAGAGGGGACGACTGTGTTCACAAGAGAGACTACTGTACTTGGTGCTCTGCGGTCTATGTGCGTGATGAAAGAACTGGATGTACTGAGCATACTCAATAATCAACAATGAAATGCTTCATTTTCATTCATGGGCCACTTACAGCTATTTAAAATGTGTGTTGCATAGTTCTTATTTAAAAAAAAAAAATGTGCATGAAGTATACAGGGTGTAGTGAGCAGCAGACAGTACACTAGTATCCCATTCTGAACACAGCCAAGGTGGGAGAAAGATCATCAACATGTCATTCACACAAATGAACAGCAGGTGGCCAACAAGCTGATTTCTAAACAATCCTGGAGTGTGATTCGATCATTGTGTGAACAAACAAAAGAAGATCAGTCATGTCACAGACATTCATAAGGATATTCAAATTTTCAAGTGTGAAAATTTCCCAGAATGCACTGCCTTACATTTCAGCCATATGAAAGGAGAGCATGCAACCCAGCATTCAAAAACACAGTTAGTTACAGATTCATTAAATGCCAGCAGAAAACATAAGAAGCATTTATTGATCATAAATGGCAAGAATGACAAGCTCAAGCGGTTTCAGAAATAAAAGGGCAGGAAAGAAAAGGTACAAAACAATAGTGACATCAAAGCTGAGTGAGATATCATGCAGGGATTAGAAACACATTTGCTAGATGGCATTAGCACATTTCCACTCATTTTGTTTCTTTACAACAACACGAATGCGATTTTTATTAAAATATCAAAAACTCTAATTGAAACGCCCTTTCCAATCCCTGCTGAAGGATAACAGGTAAACCCATGTGTAAGGTTAGGTAGAGGTGCTCAGGGAGGGAGAGAGAGTGAAACACAATGAGACGCAGACGCAAATGCTGTGACACGTTCTCTCTATAGACTGAACCATCATATAGCTTCAAGGGACACTTCTGTCATTACCCACTAAAATAAACCTCACACTTCTGCTGTTTCCTGAAAAAGCAGTGCAAACATCCCTTAAAATGTTTTTTTGTGTGTTCCATCCATGGAGGGACGGAGAAGTCATACAGATTTGAAATGACAAGAAGGTGACACAGTGACAGGATCTTCATCTCATGAACTGAAATCTCTTACTGACAAAATACATTCATCACAATTCTGACACAATAAGACAAAACCCCTTATATCCAATATGCTTACATTTAAATCTAGCTATTAAAAAGTCATGCAGGTTTTTAAGATCCCATTAAAATCATCCAGTCTCTGAATCTGCTCATTTCTCACAGTAAACAGAGGCTCAGCCAGAAGGAGAAAAAAGCCACACAATGAAGACCATGATATGAGGATCTTTAGTGAAGCTCAGGATGAGCGAATCTTCAAAAATCACACTGTTCTTTAGATGATTCTATAAAAAAGCCGCTGTGAGCGCCAGCACAAATGTACAAATAGCAATCTGATGATTAAGAATATGAATGAAGATGAAGTTCTACACCAGTCTGCTCCTGAAGAGCTATCGTAAAGTTAGCTCCAACCCCAAACAAATATTCATAATTCAGCTATCACAATCCTAGCTGAGGAATAATGGTCTTATGTAGTGAAACAATCAGTTAATGAATATAAATACTGTGTTGTATTGAAACGCACCATAGATACATATATACCCATACAGGGTGCAATTTGCTGGGGGGATGGGGGGGATTTCCCCCCCTCTGGTCTATGCATCCCATGGAGGATAAAATGATTCGGGAAATGCGCTATGAAGTGCCATTCTGATCAAAATGATTCACAATACATGATCCGATTGGAGCGCTTCGAATCATTTTGCGACACAATGTTTCAACTGATTTGGAGTTTGAAAAAGCTCCCTATACTGGTTTTTGCTTGCTCTCTCTCTGTATAATTTATTTGTTGAGACCTTTGGAGCTGCATTAGAACTCGGCCACCACTGAAGTCCACTATACGGAGAAAAAAGTTTTCTTTACGAAATTATCAACAAATGTTCAGGAAGTTGTGGATATTCTGGAAGTGAAGTAACCCTTTAAAACTAGCGTTTGTTAGGTGTGTTGGAACCAAAGCCTCCAGGAGCAGAGCTCTACACTGTTCTGAGAGCTGCTCTGCGCTAAGATTGCTACACATGCTTCAAAGACATAGGGCTGGGCACCTCTGGACTCTGAGATCCACTTACCTGCAGAGTTTAGATCCAACCCTGATCAAACACACCTGAGCTGGATTACTGGACAGCTCTGCAGGGCCAGAGTTGCCCAGCCTTATTCTAAAAGTACCACATTTCAACTGTACAGTGGGATTAAAAGTTCTATTTCCTACAGTTATTAAAAAGTCCAAAAGTTATGGTTTAAGCATATTGTTCCTCATAAAGGAGAGGCATGAAGGCCCAAAAAAGTGTTCCACCTCAGACTCATTCGTATTACAGCATCACCCTTAACCTTTAAAACCGGAGTGAAACGCTGAGTTGTCCATGCCATAGGAGCCAAAGATTCAACTCTAAGACTAAATTTTACCCTAACCCAATGGGTCAACAGGAAAGTTACTCCAGGACCAACTAGTATACGGATCCAGGAACACGTCTTGGCAAAATCACATTCACATCTACCTGTTATGGCTCCTCGCATGCTTCCAACCCAGAGATCTTAAACTTACTCCAGGGAGTGACAACATCACTCTGAAGTATTCCAGATTATTGCAGCATCAGAACTGCGAGTAATTAGCGTTCTGTGCAGAACTTGGCACCACAAAAGTCCCCTCTCGCTCAATCCAGAGTGCTGGATAAAATCACTTACTGCAAAACTACAGAGTTTTGCCTTAAGAAAGGGAAGAATTTCCACCTTGCTAAGGCCATCTCGGATTATAGGAAAAGAAAAGTCAATATGGTAGTGCCGAGAAGCACAGCGCAATGACGTTTTCACACTAGTGTGCTAGCAGCTAAACACTTGCATCCCTTCCTCATCACTGAGGTCCACACACCCTCCTTCATCTTCGAGCTCATCTAGCTGCAAGCTTCCAAACGAGTACTTGTTTCTGGGGAGAGGGGACGAACTATGAG
The DNA here is from genome assembly GCA_032275025.1 of Enteromius treurensis. Taxonomy (NCBI): domain Eukaryota; kingdom Metazoa; phylum Chordata; class Actinopteri; order Cypriniformes; family Cyprinidae; genus Enteromius; species Enteromius treurensis. Next base: position 2,614,806 of record JAUCMU010000151.1, read on the forward strand.
CGGCTTGGTTTTCAAAGCCCAGCGATTGGCTGCAGGAGCCAGTAGACTCCGCCTCCTCTGAGTCACTAGTGTCTGTTCCACTACTGGTGGAGCCGTCAATCATCTGCACAGCCCCGAAGCGCCTGTGTGGCGAGCTTGGCTTGAGATTGGCCTTGCCAGGAGGCGTGAGCCCATTTGCCAGCATTCTGCGCTCCAACATGGCCATTCTCTCGGCACGGGGGAGAACGGGAGTGTGTGGCTGATTCGAGACGCGCATGTTTCTTTCTAACTGGCTAACGGTGTTCTGGGACTTGTTTGCTGAACGGTTCATAATTGGGGAGCAGCTACTAAATAGTCCCACTCTTTCCTCCCGTCCTGCTTTTGAACTAAAACTCTGCCCGGTGTGTCCATTATACTGGGCGTAGCTTAGCGAGCTGGTCCTGTGAATTGAGGAGGGGGCGGGGCTAGAGGTCAGACTTCGAGTGCCTGTCTGGTGGTTTAAGGAGCTTTTTGCGGCCAACTCTTCCAACAGTGTGCTATGAAGCGGCCCACGTACCCTGCCTCCAAGAAACGGTGACTCAAAAATGTTGGCTCTTTGATTTGGAGAGGAGGGGCTTGGGTAGCTGTGGGCGGGGCTTGTGGCTTGGCTAACAGGGGAAAGAGGCGGAGACTCTCTCTGTCTGAACTTGCCCAAGTACCTGTCCTGCTGGTGTGACCGGGGCAAACCAAAGCCGGTGCCATAAGCGCTGTCGCTGTTGCCATCGCGTGTGTGCGAGTGTGACCTGCTGACTCGACCTCTGACTTCCTGTTCGCTAAACTCTGCATCACTGCAGTCAATATACGGGATGGATGAGCTGCTGCCTTTGGCTGCGCGGGACGCCAGACCTGCTCTATCGATGGGCTGCTGCTTCGCGGTCGGGCTTCTGCGGTCCTCCTGAATGGGGTATGTTTGGTCGCTGCATCCGTTGCGCTGAGTTGACGGGGAGGAGTTTCCACATGGTCTTATTATCGCAGAATCTTCTGAACTTACTAAAAATGAGCCTTCCCAGTTTTGCTTGACAGCCTGCGGAGGAAGAGAGAAGGATGAGTGTTTCATCAGTAACCGCACACTGCACTCTTAGGATAAGGCAATATTTGGCTGAGATACAACTATTTGACAATCTGGAATATGAGGGTGCAATTTTTTATATATTTACAGTAGGAAATTTAAAAACGATCTTCATGGAATATGGTTTTTACTTAAAGGGGTCATATGAAAATATTTCAGGTTTCAGGTTGAAAAGTCTAAAGTTTCAAAAAGAGATATTCTTTATAAAAGCTATTTCTCATTCAAAGACGCTAAAATTTACATGCAGTCACAGAGTGGGTTTATTTTCATAGCTCTGACCAAATGTTTACGCAAATCAAGAAGGCGGAGCTATTAGTCTGGCTGTAGTGTTGTTGCAGGCGCGATGTTCTGGAGACGCTCTGTGTCGTTGTGAAAGTTAAACTATACTTTGTTTCGGATTCTAAAAGAGGACACAACTAGAATCTAGGAGTTGTGTTTCCAACACTGTTCCAGAACAGTTCAACACAAATATTCAGATGTGTTCACATTTACAGAGGACTGATTCCTGAAGCTAGGAGAGTAGCACAGCGGTGGACAAAAGCTGTGGATAAAGTGAGGCAATTCTGCAAGTACAGTCTGGTCATGATAATCAGTAATTATGTCTCCACTGGATGCAGCAAATGCCATGTAAGTAATGGGTTTAATTGTTTGCGTGTTGTCGTGCCAGGACCCAGCATCACGTAAGGGGCGAAACATTTCCATCACATGCTTAAGGTATCTGGCCAATTGTAATGTACTGGATAGCTGGCCAATCAGAGCAAACCTTACTTCTCAGAATGATGAGCATTGTACAAGTGGTTCATTTCAGGAGGCGGGGAGGAGATTAAAAAAAAAGTACAGTATGTGGAAATTAATGTGTTTTTTTAACCTTAAACCACAAACACATTGCACCAAATACACAAAACAATGTTCTTTTTAGCAACATTATATGACCACTTTAATATTCAAATTTTTGGCATAAAAGAAAAATCAATCATTTTGACCCTTACAATCATGTGCGTAAATCCCGGGGGGGACAGGGGGGAAATGTCTAAAATCTATGACCCTAAAATCATAATGAAAAAGTCACACTGTCTATTGTGAAAAATACATGTACGTATATCTAAATAAATATTGTGTAAGTGGAAATACAAACGCAAAAAAAGCATTTCAAAATAGTTGAGCTCCCCCTCCCCTTCCTCACAGTGGTTAGGCCCACTGCCTACTATCCTACGCTAAACCTGCAAGTCAGGTATGTGACTGCATCTCTGCACATTAACTAGTTGTTGAACTCCAGTAAATAGGGAATTTTATTCACTTTAAATAAAGCAATTCTCTTTAATGTAGTTAATGCTGATTCGTTAATAAATTAGTTGTGGCAAAAATGCTAATTACAGATGTAATTTTCCATGAATCTGCCATGTTAGCGATTAAAACGTTACTTATCTATTTAACAATATGCCCGCAAATTGTATAAAATATCACAGAATCTAGACCAAGCGGGCAAGCGCGTGTACGCATAACATTAATGTCTGCATCTTGCAACTTAAAATGCGAGCATAAGAGGGAGTGAAGAAGAGAGAGTGAGAGAGACCTTGCGTGCATGTGAACAACTGTGTGTGTGCCTGTTCATAGCGCGTGCAAGACAGAGAGCATCCTGATTGGTTCATTAAGCAAAATTAGCCAATCAGCTTTGAGTGTGGGCAGCCTTTATTTTTTTTCTCGGGGACCGAAGTTATCAGTTCAGTGCAGCCTACGAGATCGCCGTGGCAGAGAGAGAGAGAGAGAGTGACTCGACTGTAAACAAAATGACAAACATTGCAATAGTTTTGAAGAAAAAATCTGCCTTTTCATTGACCCAGAGAAAAACGTATAACTTAAAATAATGATACAGTCTCCATGCTACAATAATGAAAGAAGCAAGGTTTTCCACAGGTTTTAAATACAATATGACTGAAATATTTGTCCTCTTCCAAAAATTGCTTGCTTGAAAATTTATGTTTATCGTCCCCCCTACTGTAAAATGAAATTTACACCCATGCTTCTAGACCGACCAGACAGTGAGTACGCCCTCTGAAACCAGACCGACAGTGAGTGCGCCCTTCGAGACCAGGCTGGTAATGAATTCGCCCTCCTAGACCAACCAGATTGAGAATGAGCCCTCTGAGACCAGAGTGACAATGAATTTGCCCTCCAAGACCATACAGGGAACGAATTGACAAGGCTGTGAATACCGCCTCCATGACCGGGCGAACCACGATCCAGAGACCTCCATAGGTTGAGCTATCTGAGGTCTGTGATCCGGATTCAGCATGGCCGGATCCGCCAGACCCAGTCTGTGATCCCATCCTGAATGGCCGGATCCGCCAGACCCTGTCTGTGATCCCGATCCTGAATGTCCGGATCCGCCAGACCCGGTCTGTGATCCCGATCCTGAGTGGCCGGATCCGCCAGGCCCGGTCAGTGATCCTCAGTCACCTAATTCACCTAAGCTCCACTGACTGTGAGGCCCCATGGCCAGAACCTCCGGAACCTGTGTGTGACTCAGAGACTCCATCGGGTCCGCCAGAGGCTGCACTTCCTCTGGAGATGTCGGTTCCGGCCGCAGAGTCCCCAGAGGCCCCACTGGTGGCTTATGTCATGTTCAGCTGGAGACTCCAGCTCCAGCTAACTGTTTTATATCTGTTTTCACCCGTTGGACTATTATCTATGAACTCATGTCTCCACCCACCTTGTCTGTTGTCTCGGTTGTTCATTCATGTTTTCGCCCATCTTGTTCGTTGTCATGGTCACTCATCTGTTTCTCTGCCCCTCTTTCTTGTATTTTAGCACGGGTCTTTCATTGTGAATTCGCTCGTCAATGTTGGATGTGCGTCTGTTTTTTCCCCGTTGTCAAGCCATCCGTGTTTCCAGTGTTTCTCTGCCACCCTGGATCTGGACCTAAGCCTGCTCTCGGACTCTCACTCTTGCCTTGCCCCTCTGGACTCTGTTCGCCTCATCCGCACGTTTCCCGTTGTCTCAACCGTGATAATAGGTAATGATTGGTAATACGGCGCCGGCTGTGTCTGATTAATCGTTCACGCTCCTCCTGAAATTAGTTTGGCAAATCTACTAAACTATACTATACCATACTTACACTATACTGTACTAGTGTATAATATACTATATACAGAAAATAGATGTATAGGGAAAGTGTAATTGTTTAATTAAGTGTACACATTTTGTAAGTGTGCAGGTTATTTACAAAGTGCAAATTTTGGGTTTGTGTATAATAAATATGCCAGATATGACTGACAATGTATAATTAGAAGTTTTCAAACTTTTCCTGTGCCTGATTGTTCTGGTGGTCAGTGCTTTGTATCGCCAACCAGAAGACAAGAGTTCAAAGAGAGAGTGTGCTGGATTTGAGGGGTCCAAAGTGATTTTCTTAGTCCTTTTTATCACTCCGGAGATTTAAAGATCTTGGAGGCTGGGCAGAGAAGCATCGATAATCCTCTCAGCAGGCCTAATTGTCCGTTGCAGTCTCTTGATATCTGATTTGGAAGCTGGTGCCCAGAACCCTGAATGACTACCCTGTCATTACAGTGCTGTCCATTATGCTTAGTGGAGAGAGAGCAAGGCGGGTTTCTCCTGAAGTCCACAATCATCTCCATTGTTTTGAGCTTGTTTGTCCAAGTTGTTATAACTGCACTAGACAGCAACCTCTTTAACCTCCTGTCTGTAAGCAGACTCATCACCGTGCTGAATGAGGCTGATGACTGTGGTGTCAAAGTCTGTTCCGTGTCCCATGTTTTCCCTTCCTCACGTTTCCTTGCCCATATTTGGAGTTCCTGTCCTCATTGTGTTAATTTCCCAGCTGTGTTCCCCAGGTGTTTTGAGTTCTTCTCTCGTTAGGTCTTGTATTGAAAATGTCTCTTTCCATGTGTTCTCTGTCCGGTATTAATGTTACTATGGGTGTGTGTGGGTGTGTGTGTGTGTACTACCCTGCCTGTCTGTTTTCTGTGGATGATTAAAGACTGTAAGATCTATTTGGATCTTTGCTCGTTTCTTCACCACACCGTGACACCGCCCCTATTATGTCTTTTCAAATATGTTCATGCAGTGTGTCTGTATGTGAACATAAACTATCTGCAAAGTTGTGACCCTGACAGTGCACGATAAATTAAGTTTTTGTCTATCAAAAAAAAAAAAGAGTCGGCTAACATTCGCCTAAACAAGTCGTAAGCAATTTGAATCTTCTTCTGTTACGGCCACACATCACGAAGTAACATATTTTCATAATGTCCGCCCACGTTCTACGTCACAAACAACTTGCCCCACCCACAAACAGTACAATTTCCATGTGGATAATATCATGTCAAGAAGACGCTGTATCCGGCACTGTCATTCAGTTATGACGATGAGCGTTTCGTTTTCCGACACACGCTGAAGCGGTAGACCAATCATAAAGGACTGCGCCATCGGACCAATCACAGCAGTGAGGGCTCATGGAAAGGAGGGGTTAAGACAAACTGTTTCTTGGAACTGCTTCACACGAGTCGTTTACGAATCATTTAGAAATGGGGTCAAATTAAGTCTATTTTTGGAGAAAACTTAAGTGTTTTTGACCCTGCATACATGTAAACCTGTTTTAAGAGACTCATAAAGCAATATTAGCCACCTTTAAAATGGCATAATAGGGGCACTTTAAAATTGAACTGGAAATTAGGTGCTGGGCATCCAGTCAGAGGAGAACTGGCCCCAAATAAGCCGTCTTGATAACAGAGACCGTCTCTGATTACCCCATTTGATAAAAAAAATAGTTAAATCTCATCATTATACATGACCATCCCTCTGTTCTCCTATTTGATAATTTTCAGTGCTTTGCTACAATCTGTATTGTTAAAAGCGCTGCAGAAATAAAAGTGACTTGACTAAATTACTAGCCTACTTTAAAACAAAATTAACTGAACACATTCATTGTTATCGTTTAAATCTATCTTTGTTTGGCCTAATATTTATTGACTTTATTTAACAGTTAACACACATTTGTTCAGTTGATCTGTGTTGTACTCATTAACTGACTGAACATTTGTGTTTAAAGCATTGCCCTTATTTGTTTTGGGGTTTTTTTTAAACATACATTTGATGAATAAAATTGCATTTTTGAATTGGTTTTTAATGTAAAGGAATAATGCGTGTTAATAAACAAGGAGTTTTTAAAATTTCCAATCAAGATGCAGAATTATTTTAGAAGAAATTAAGTTAAGGACAGCTCACTTTACCTGAAAATAAATTAGTCATGACCTCAAAATGTTTAATGACATATGCCTTGCAAATAACACATTTTATGAATTGTTTTCAAATATATTCATATTCAAATGTTTAGCCTATATTATAGCTGTTCATCTTTTGATCTTTTTGTTTTCGTTCTTGATTTCCTATTTAAGTAAAATAATAATTCTTGTTAAAAGGCTTATTAGCATTTATAATGTTTTTTTTTATTTTTCTCTGCTCGCAACAGCGCTGCAGGAGGGTGATGTTTTATGATATGACCATGTGAACCCGGTTGTTTGCTAGTCTTTGTGATATGAATCAGTGAAAAACAGAGGAAAATTAGTATTCTTAACTGGTCACAGACTATCCTTTCTAATTTAAAATAATCTTGTTGGTTAAGGGTTAATAATCGTTGGAGCATCAATTGTTGGTTTCCAGTAGCTAATTGCGTAATGGAAACACAATTTTTACTTTTATTTCATTTATTTATTTAGGCCTATTTGAGAGTGCACACAATCAAAATTAGTGATAACATCACATTCTATATATAATTCTTTCGCTGTTTGAAAACCCATTGAAAGGAAGCGTTATAGAAATATCATTTTATGTACAAATTATAAACAAATTCTGTCCCATTAAACATGTTTTATTAGCCTACATGACACCTCTGTTTGGTTCTTGCCTAAAAAGAGGGAAATAAGATGTTTAATACATTTGGCATTGTTTAGCCTTACCCTGGAGTTGGCACATGCACAAGGCCTGTTGATGGGAGTCGTTCACAGCCGCTAGCACCACCTGTTGGTGAAGCCGTCTAACAGCAGATGTCGATCTACTGCTTTTCCTGCAGTTCCCGGATGTGCGTTGCTGAGCGATCTGAACCACTGGATTTTTGGAAACAAATTTGTGAAGTGAAATAAAATTAACCGAAAATTGCCTGACGAATGTTAATTGTGGAATTATTAAACAAACTGACTATTTTGGAAATGGATTTTGTAAGGTGAATGTTGATTACTGAATTTTTAACAATGAAAAAGTTTGTATAATGTTTCCCACTCAAATATTCACTACTTAAATTTACAACCACGTTAAAATGCAGCGCACAAAATAATGCAAGCCCTAAAAATACAATGCATTAAAATGTAGGCACTGTTGCAATGCATTTTTTTTTCGAATTGACTGCAACAAGCTTTTTAATTTAATTACTTGATGAATTAATTTTGTTCCATAGTAAGTTCTTCCTCCCATCTCATTTTCCCCATGACCAGGGGCTCCTTTATATTGCCATGCAGTTGCTATAGTTTTTACAGTAGTATATACTTTATTTTTATTTTTTTTAAAAGATTAACATTTTGAGTTGTTATGGTTGCGCTTAGTCTAATATTAAACATTTTTTATAGCAGCCTTTCTATCCATTAAATTGTAAACCAAGAGGTTTTTCGATCGTTTGAAATATGTTAGGCTACCAAGTCCCGCATAAATTATAGATTGCATTTGAACAGAGTCTTCTGTATGACCATAACTCACTAAAAAAAAAGCATATCTGCGACACAGCTGCATGTTTTGCCTTCTCGGGGACAGCGGGTATCTTATTTTGTCCAGACCAGAGAACACTTGAAGGTTTCAGAAGGGCACGCGAGGACACAGAGCCAGTAGTGTTATGGAGCGTCGTCATCAATGCCCCTGCGCGCGGTCCAACCCTGCCCTGTAGTGAAGTGTGTTAGTGCGCACATAAAGAGATGCGGTCAAGTGCGCACTAGATTACAAACGCATACAGATTATTACCTGGCCTTCGTCGAACTGAGACGCGGTTTTGCATTAGCAGGAACATGTATGTAAAACTCTGCAATTTCGGCAAGTACACAGAAGGCAAGTCTGAACCGAAACCGCTGCATCCGGATTCAGGTGATGAATGTTGTAACGTTAATTGCACATTTCTTGACTTCCTTCGTTTGACGGTCCATGTTACGACAGATCGGTCATATTTTTCTCCTTACAGGTACATCAATAGATATTTACCGGAAACTTCGTGTTTACCGCATCGTTTCGCTGATTCTCTTTGTGATCTGCGTCCTGTTGCTGATCGTGGTCCTTGTGCTTTTTATGAACTGTAAGTACGACCATACAGCTTGGCACCAATAAAATAGGATTGTATTTATTGAAACCTTTTCTCTCTCTCTCTCTGTTCTTCACACATTCTCTTCTCTGAAATATGGTACAAACAATGGTGCTAAATTCATAGTCATTTTTTTTACTATAAACAAACTGTTTAAATCAATAAACTTCTAATAGTCTAACTACAATAATTCAGTTGTTATATAATACATCATATTGCAACATTATAAATGAAAAAAAGTAAATTAACTAGGAAAATACTAAACCACTTTTGCCAGAGTAGTATCCCAGAATTTTTTTACATTTCTTTTTTTTTTTTAAATTGTGTTACTGTATAATTGTTTAATTACAAATACTTCATTATAATACACTTTAAGACACGATAAAAACACAATTTTAGATTTAGATCAGATTATTCATTTTTGATGGCTTTTAAGGATCACAAGTTGGTGCAGTTTTTAAAACATCTGGCTTCATATTAGTATTAAAACAATATAGCATTTACCTTAGACAAAATGTGACCAAAAATGAAAGTATACAAAATAAAGAATAGTTTGAAAACTTCTTTCATTAAGATGTTTCAAGGTGTCTATTTTACTCTGTTATGGCTCTGCAGTACTGCAGTAGTTTTGGTGGAAATGGTTAATAGGTGATTCATTGTGACATTATATTCTGAACAGTGACTGGGACGCCTCCATGTCCGGAGGTAGAGCAGACCACCAGGTCTTTGCCGGAACAGGAATGCAGCTTGGGGAAATGCCAAGAGCTTTACCAACTGCCTCGTGAGTTTGTGAACAACAGACAGACAGTTATCTTAAGGTTTTATGCATGTTTAATATAAATATAAAATATACAACTTATTTTGCTTCACTTAAGTGTTTTTTTGCTTCTCCACCTAAACGTGCAGAGCACCTGTGCAGTGACTGTGGCAAGGGCTGGCTGAGGTTCGAGAATACTTGTTACTTCCTGTCTCAAAACCGCCTCACCTGGCAGCAGAGCAGGGAGGAATGCCAGAGGAAGGGAGGAGATCTTGCCGTGATTACCAATGAACGAGTCCAGGTCAGTAAATCAGAAAATAACTTTAAACTTTAAAACAGAAGTGATTGTATATTAATGTATTAGTTTCAGCTATATATTTTCTCTGCAGATGTATCTGAGTAAGAAAGGGAATTTGAACTACTGGATTGGGCTAAGTCATTCGGAGACAAATAAATGGACATGGATTAACAACACTGTATTGACAGTGAGGTAGGAAAAAAGGGTTCCAAAGGGGCCAGATGAAAAAAGTTGGGTCTGTTTACTACTGTTTATGATTTTTCAGCTGTTTGTAACCATTAAAATGAGCAAATATTAAAAGTTAGCTAAAAGTTAGGGGGGGTGACTAAATATTTATAATGAAGAGGGAAAAATGTGAGAAATCATTGGGATTTGTTTCCCCCTAGTATTTGTTGTTACACCAGAAAAATATAAAGATAATAAACTCGAACAAGAATTGTTAAATGAAAATGTGTTTAGATGTGGTTTAGTAGCAACTGACTGACTATGGTCTTTATGCACACACACACAGATATTGGGGAGATGTTTCCTCTCCTGGAGAGTGTGCCATCCTGGCTGCAAATGAACCACCAGAACGGAACTGGCTGCCATCTTCCTGCAGTTTATACTTGCAGTACATCTGTCAAAAGATGTAGATGTCCAAACATCATATCTGAATATCAATCATAAAAATCCTCAAGATAATCATCTTTTCTCTAAAGATTCTAGTCAGAAATAGGGACATTTGGACCATCAACACAGTGCAAAGTTTTTTTGTGCATTATGAAGTATTATACAGTAGGTGGATAAAAGGCAGTTTTAGAAAATATCCCATTTTATTGTATTACAATTTCACTCATTTCTAACCGTACTGATCATGTATGCAAAGCTTGGTTATTTGCACTAAATATGTCTAATGGTCACACGATAATGTTCTGAATTGCTTAAACTTTCTCTGAAATGTATTTCTGTATTGCTTAATTAAACTTCCACCTTTATATGTGAAAGGTACTCTATGTAAGTTTTTGACCCTTTCAAAGCCATAAAATATAACATAATATGTTTGTAGATATTTAGGAAATATTATGTTTTACATACCAGTTATTCTGCTCTGAAATGTAGGTTCAGAGGTGGAATGCATTTATGTTTTTGCAGTACCCATTTCAACCGCTAGCTGTCAGTCTTACTGCACATTTAACAATATAGATGATACACAGTCCCAAAACAACACCTATATATTACCATATTATAAAACACTAAAATAATTCAGAATAATTTAAAAGGAACCCTTTAAATATTACTGATGTCACGTCACCCAAAAATTACTACTTGATCCTGAGCCATGTTTAGATATACTTGACATCTGGGGAATCCACATTTTCTTCCTTTTCACATTCTATACTCTGGCGAATGAGCTGCCAGCATTTTATCGGTCTCCTTTGCATTTTGGGCCTGTCTTGCACAGTTAAATTGGTTTGCGGTTGATCATTTCCATGCTCGCTCTTGCCTGTTTCCTCCTTCTCTTTAGCTGGCTCTCCATCCTTTGAAAATGCGTTAACGTAGCGTCTCATCTTTTGCACCAATGGGTCGTTGCGATCCTCCACACTGGAATCATTAATTATTGTAAATAAATAAGACTAATAAAAATACAAGTGTTTAGTGATGCTTTTATATTGTACTTGAGATTAAAGTTATCTTACCGGAGATACCAGCGCTCCCCGAGGCCAAATGCCAGCCCGTAGACGCCCAGTCTTGGCCACAGGCGCAGTGGTAACCTCCGTTCCAGCATCAGAGTAGTGGCCAATACCTACGAACACAGAAACCGTTTTTCACCCAATGTGCTTCCAGAACAGTTACTGTGGGACTGTACTAGCTAAACTACCAACCTGGGTCCTCCAGAGCTCATCACGCTCCTGGGTGACCCTCCACTGCGTGTCGCTCATCATGGCGATCAGGAGGTTGAACAGGAGGATGTAAGAGATCACACTGAAGCAGATGTGGACACAGTGCACCACTGGATGGGTGTAGAGCGTATGGTCCACTGGCAAGTCAATCAGACCGATGCTTAGCTCAAACTGTGTGAAGACCGTGATGGGGAACGAGCGGTATGGTGGCAAAGCTAAAGATTCTTGAGTCATGTAATACATCCACAAGCCTGAGGAAGCAGTTGAGTAAGTCATTGTTTACAAATGCAACAAAACGATAAGAGTATCTTTTGATGCAATTGCTTTTAAACTAACCGGCAGAGGATCCAATGAGGAAGATGAGGGACAACCACATGAACTTGGTCATATCGCCAAATATCGTCTGCAAAAGAACATCCCCACATGTACGTTATAAAGCTATACTGAGTCTACAGACACACAAGAGTGAGAGGCCGCATCGGCGGAATGCTCCACCTTCTGAATCACTATGACGTAGGGTCCCAGCATCTCAAAACCTCGGGCGAAGTACATTACGTTGGACCAGCCGAGAACCAAAGCCCAAGATATCGGCACAAGCTCTGTTGCCACTCCGGTGGTCCGCAGCACACACAAGATCACAACCAGACTCGCGTAGCTAACCCTGCCACAAGAAAATGAAGTGTGAGTGAATGCATGGAGTCAAACTTTTTTTATTCAAATGATAGTTAGTGCAGGGGGTTTCAAATGTTTTTATGCCAAAGAGCCAACACTACGATTGTTCCTTAGCAAGGAAACCCCTACCTGTAATATAAAGGTGCCTGAATATGCATAAACTAGGCATTTCCATGCATTAAAACCTATTTATGCTGTCTAATTGTTAAAAAAAAATATGAAAATGATTTGATGGAAATGAATTTTTATTCACTTGACAGCCTATGAGACCATATACTGTATTATCAATAATGAATTCAATTAATTAAATGTGACTATAGAACTTATGTCCTTTTTAAAGTTTCTATTCATCAGTGAAACCTAAAACTGTTTTTAAAATTGATACTTTTTAAAATATGTCAAAATATGAACTTACATAGTGACATGGAAGGGTCCTCCGAGGGCAGACTGTCCGAAATAGCGTTTAGCCCCCACTTTCAAAATACTGGGAATCTGAAAACCATTCAATATTAGTAGTGTTTCGGCATAAAATTAGTCTTATTTGACATGTTATTATATAAGGATCTTATGTCAAACTAAATTTTACCTCTATCAGCAGAATAACGATGGCTCCTATGACACTGATAATTTCTCCAACTAAACGGAGGTGATCTTTATAGGTCTGATAGCTCTCCTAAACATGCAAAAATACATTACTGTAAGTTCTTGCAGACATTTATAAAAGTGCTTTGATATGCAGATACATAAAAAGAATATTTCACACCGTAAAGCTTTTCTGCACTTTTATGGTTTGGTCGTTGTCTGCTTTGGTGTAATTCTCAGGAATGTCTTTCAGGGGTCGGTTTATACAACACAAAGTGAATATGCTGATATACAGCAGGTACACCACCATCAACAGCCTGCAAACAGATCAGAAACAGAGCGACATTATCATAAACACTTCTGCTCCTGATTTCACTCCTGTGAAATACTTCCTGATAAGGTAAGAAATGTCCATATTTAAGTAAGGTTCATTTGATTAAAATGAATAACATATCATATTTCTGTAGTAGTAAGGCACCTGAAGTAATGTTTCCCATACAGATTCCACTTCAGTCTGACAAGTTGTCGAACTGGAGTCAACTCAAGAATCCTCCTGGCCTGAGACAAGAGAGGGTACACAAAGCACTTTGTTAAATGATGAACTAGGAATAGCCCGACGACAGCAATTTGATTTCATCTGTCACTACTGATGATTTTTATCCCCTTTGTGTAAGGGATAATGTACAGGCAGCTGGTAGTTATCGCAGAAATAAGCCCCGACAGTGTGATCAGGACCCGACGTGAAGCGCTTATTACACGGCTACTTCCCACATAAGGAAAAAAACTGAACATGAATATGAATTTGAAACATTTTATAGGCATATTTGTTTTAAATTAACATTTTCATCCTTCCGCGAAACGATATAGTACCACGTGACTAACATTCAACCGTAAGACAATTTATAACATCTACATATGAATATATAACAACGGATGTATTTTAGTTATTTATTGCACCTTATGTTGTCCGGTGTTTGTCACAAGATGGCGCCAAACGGTAATCTTTGTTAGCGCGGAGGGATTTTAAACAGACAGGAAGTACCGGCTATGCGTTATTACTTTGGAGCGGTTATTATTCGAATCAAGCATCCCAGAGAGCCGAGTAATAAGACTGAATAACATCAGCGATTACCTACAGCCAATCAGAGAACAACATCCAGGCCAGCGGGATGTTGGGGGAGGAGTTACGAAGGTATAGAAGGTACTTATGATTGCACATGCAATTTGTATGGCAAGCTTATTTGGCTTGCTATTATTTTTAACAATAATCCCAGTCTCACATGAAAAGTCCGGTCTTGCCCACGTGGCCTTGCGTTGTTTCCAAGTCACTTCTCGCGTGTGTTTGACAGCGAGACAAAGCTGTTTGCAGCGTGAAACCCCATGTCACCGATCTATCATGCAGTGTGAACACAGCAGCGACTGAATACTACCCCAGATAGTAATGCAGTGTGAAAAGATCTGTGACGCGACTACTTTGAAAATCGAGCAGTCTGAACTCGGCATTACATCCACTTGCAGTGTATTTATTAAGTAAGTTCCTAAGAAAGTACTGCTAATGTAAGGTAAGCTTTAGGGGTAGGTTCATGCTTAGTACCTAGTTATTATCTAGTTATTGTAATTACTATATTAAGGACATAGTATTTACACAGGACTTAAAATAAAGTGTGCTACTTTGACTTGGCTATCAATAACTTGTACATTTTATTTATCACTGGCAAACTCTTGCACAGCCTTCACTGAATGTCAAAGATTAAAGCACATCATGTGCACTTAATTAATGACACTTAATGACAACCAGAACAACTGCTCTGGCATCTCAGTATGATGGACGACAGATGAGAATGTGGCATTACATTAATCTGAGAATTCAAAGAATGTGTTGTCGTAAACATCAAAGTAAACTTTAAAGCTGTTGATTTATATACTTATACTTTCCTAAAGCAATCATTGAGGGGAAAACATATTGGAAAAGTTTTCAACATGATTACACAGCAAGCTATCATCATCATCATCTTCAAAACTGTGCTGAAAATGATTGTGTTTTCGTAGCTGGTCCAGAGAGAAATACAAAAAGATCTTTTTCAATTTTGAATAATCATATTTTTAAGGTTGTGGTACACAACATCAATGTAATGAAAGGGGAAAAATAACACCTGTCAAAACAAACACAATATAGATCACCCCCGTGAATGGGTCTATGTAAATGAGTAATCATTTAGCACACTTTTTTCCCCAAGCAACAGTGCATTTATTACAAGAAACAGCCCCTGAGGCAGCCTGGGCATAATATTGGAGCTTTGCGGATCAATCTTTGTAGGGTTTGAACTATCCTCTACATGCCATTTTAACTACGGCTGTGCTAATTTTAGCAATGAACCACAGAAAAGCTTTAAGCCACTTCATATCCATATCCTTCTTACATGTTGCTGACCGTGTGTCAGCTCTCCACAGGTTTCTGTTCACATAAATCATGGCAACGCACAACCTTTCTGCGAGACTGTATCATTTTAGCTCAATATCACTGGCTCAGTGGCTCAATTAAATGATTCTCTGTGTTCCAGTGTGGTGGGTTGATCTATAAAATGATATGTCAAACTCATTAAGGTTTAATATACTATTATGCCTGCGTGGTAAATCTATCTAGAATCGATCAATAAACTGAATGTGAATCTTGCATTGATTCTCAGGACAATCATTCAGTATTCAGGAAGTCATGTTAGATTACATTAATAAGATACGCACCACACAGATATTATTATCCTCCGTCAAGATGGAGCTATTGAGTGCTTAGATTCAAAAAGCCACTTCCATTACAAAGTAACACTCACTGAAGTTCATTAAACTTGAACACGATTTGGCATCCCTGCTATGGCTACGAATCTGCCAGTGCTTAAAAATATTACTTTCTAACTACTTTCACAAAATATACCAGTCACACTTTATATAAGGTGGTCTCAACTACTATGTACTTATATCAAAAAATAAGTAAAATGTACTTGTTTTCATATCGTATTGCAACACACTTTGACTGCGGAATACGGGTAAATTTAGGGACAGGTTTGATATGGGTATGTTTAAGGATGAGTTAAGATAAGGGATGGGTCAAAAGTGTAATTATAAATGTAATTACAGAAATTAATTACAGGTGTAACTAATAAATATAAAATATAAATACAATGTTAAAACATGTATGTACACAATAAGGGCATTGTACCAAATTATTCATTTACATAGTAGTTAAGACCACCTAATATAGTGGGACCAATTTGCCTAATAAAAATATAGGACAATGAATGTTTTTGTTTATTAAGTGTTACTCAAATTTGTAAAAAAATAACTAAAAGTTTACTAAGCTTCATAATTCATTATGAAATCTGAAAGTAGGGACATGAATTTGTTATACAGTTTCGGAATAATTTATTACCTCTCGTGTTTTGTTTGGGGTCCCAGAGACTAAGGGATATTTTAACAACTCAAAAACATATTTGGCTTTTCAATATGGGAGCTGATTATGAACAAAATGTTAATTTGATAACATGTTTCAAATGCCTTGTCACATTAAAACGTTAAATGAAGTACAATATGTTGGAGATCTCAGGGAATCCAATTTAAAAACATTAAATAATGCAATGCTTTTTTGCATTACAATATTATTTTAATCGGTACACTGCAGTTCATTATTTTAGTTTGTTTTAATTTTACATTTCTGAGAAGAGCACGCCTAATGCTTGGCAGATATTCAATAATATAACATAATATACCGGGTATTGATTAGATCAAATACATATCTAAATTAAAATGAAAAGGAAAATAAAAGGCTAATTTAAAAATTATTAGTATCATTGCATACACATAATCTGAGTCTCTGGGACTCCAAAGACTGAGCAAGTAGTCAATCTGAGCCGAACATGAGTGTTTTGGGAGAGATAACGAGAGAGAGAGAAACTTGACACCACATATCAATCATACAAAGAGCTTAGACACAGATATGCGCACGCAGCTGACAGCTCACGCACATCAAGCTAATGAGGCCAGCAGTGAGGACATGGCAACTTTGAAATCTTTGAACTGAGATCTTACATCAGACACCTCCACAAATACGAACTCACCTGGCAGGACTGGACGCAGTCCAAACGGCCCCCTGCTTGGCGATATGCCACGTACGATGCAATCGAACAAAAAACTGATCTGTTCTCCTTCTGCACATGCGAGGAAGAAAACACCAGCCCCTATGGAGACAGAGAGAAGAGAAATCGCTCTTTAATGTCTCGAGTCTGTTCTACTCAAAAGACATAATGCACCGAATTCAGATTGATGTGAATTGTCCACAGCACTGAATCAAAGATTAGCTTCAGTAATGATCACAAGATTATTACAAATGGGGAACATCAAGCTACTCCTCTGAGAAGATGAGAACATTCACATTTCACTGATTCAGAATAAATGAATTATATAGACTAATTCAAAACTGATAGAAATACTCTCTTTGAGATAAGAAAAATTAAATGAAACTTTATATTTTTGCACTTTTAATTGAGCAGAGAGAAGGATTGTGTACCAAGAAGATATGCTTTGGTGCCCACACCTCCTCCACGCAAACATCAATAGCCTCTACAAAGCCTGCAACACCTTTCAAACCAAAATAAGTGCTGGCAAAAACATGACTGAAGGCTACTGAAAAAAACATAAGCTATTAAATAGCCTTGAGGCTTCAAGTACAATGAGAAAGGGGGGTTACAATGGCCTTACTGCAAGATGCATTAATGATTCATCCATAGTCAGATTATGACTGTTTTTCTTTGTAGGACACGATGAGGAAAGAGACTTAGGCAGTCTTTCATGAAGGTAAATATAGTCCTGTCAAATCTCTCAGCATCACTGTGGAGACGGTGGGCAGTACAGGAGTGACAGTCCTTTATAAAAATAACCATAACACCCATAGCTCTCGGTTTCATAATTCATAAACACACTGGCAGGCTATTAATACTTGAGGCATGCAGCCATATCTGTGGCTATTTACCATGTCCACAATTTAAGGGATTAAAATAACCTACATATGCTTCTTTATAGTAAAGTTACAGTGTTTTTCCACCATCGCCATTGAAAAAATAAATAAATAAAAATAAATCCAGCAATTCCAGCATTACAACTTAAGTATCAGTCCTCTGTGTTTTATATATTCATGTTAGTTTGTTTTTTATGTGCCAGATGTTTTAAGACTTTATGCAACTTTTTGAACTTTTACCAATGCATTGCATTATTCAATAAAAAGAAGCTAGCAATACAGCCTGAACATGTATTTTTAAAAGCAATATATAAAGTTGTATAACTAAATGTATGACTCACGTACAACAACTGTAATCAGGTTAAGCTCAAACACTTTCAGAAGCTTGTGATTAGAATTGCATTGTCCGTTTCAACTTGTTTTAGATCTCGTGACATGTTTTTTCATTGTTGATGCCAGCCCGATAGTTAGAGGACTGCCCTACCTGACAGCGGGGAAAACAGTGATCTACAATCTGACCAAATCTGTTGACAAACTAAGCCGGTGAACATACACACGCTCGCTCGCTGAAATCAAACGAGACAGCTGACACGTTCACTAATTGCACTGCCAGTATGTGTTTTGTCACCGCATGTGGCCTGTGACATTGAATCGCGTTAGAAACAGCAACAAGGCCATATTTTCAATTTAATTCACTCTGTCCCAGAGCAACCAACTGCTGAATTACACTAATGGCAGTGGGAGGGACATGACCTCTGTGTGGCTGTGTGGTTGTCAAACTGTAATGAGGTGAAGAACTGGCCAACAGATACACGCTCCAGACAAAGTAATTATTTCTCTGTGTGTATCTTAAAATGTGAACTTGGCTGTCTTAGCGAGCATTTTCATATATGGTTTTATGGATTTCCATATATTTAGTAGGTGTTAGTAGTGGTAGACAGATTATAGACAGATTTTTCGCTTCACAAGGTATGTTATCTACAAACATCATCACATTTAAAAAATGTGTGTGTACTGTGTATATTTATAAATATGCATACATGCATGTATATATTTAAGAAAAATGTATATATACTGTAATCCAATACTGTGCAAGTCTTCGGCCAGTAGTATTTTTACCAACAAAAAAATTATTTTAAGTCGGTTATTTCTATCTTTTGCGGTAGCGTGTCAGTTTACATTTCCAAAGATAATTTTTTTGTAATTAATTGTAATAATGCAGTGAGGTTATTGTCTGACAACAGCCAGTGCTCCACACAGAGATCTTATCTGGTCATCAATCAGTCTGTCTGGAATGACATGAAGTAACAGGACAGAACTGTGGAGAACAACGTCTCCAAGAAGCTTAAAAAAATCTACCTGGAAAGCAACCTGAAAAACTATGGGCAAGTGTACCTCGGAACAGAAGCTATTTTACCAAAAGCTGGATTTAGTTTTTATTTGATTTAGCTATTAGAAGTTAACTGATAAATTAAATCTATTTAGGGGATTATTTTTGAAAGCATGAGTGTCTAAAACTTTGAACAGTACTGTAGCTTTGCAGGTAAGCATCTTGGAGACGTTGCCACAGTTCTTCTGGATTTACTCTGACAATCCATTTAGAAGAAATTATGTTGTATGTGCATCTTTTTGGTCTCCCTCAAAAAACCCTTTACAAACTACAATTGGTCCAGAACTCAGCTGCCCGTATCATCACCAGATCTTCCTCTACTCACCACATCTGTTCTGCATCAACTTCACTGGCTCCCAGTGAAGTTCTGTATTGAGTTCAAAATCCTTCTGTTTACCTTTAAAGCTATTCATAACCTAGCCCCCCCATACCTGTCTGACCTTCTCCACATCGTCACCCCTTCCCGTATTCTTAGATCTTCTTCTTCTATTAATTTGACTGTTCC
>JAUCMU010000151.1:2644586-2660297 GCA_032275025.1 Enteromius treurensis
CACATGTTAGATTGTGTAGGGTCTTATAGTGTATGTGTGTGCATCTGGATCCAGCGATCTGTCCACGGAGCTCATCTTGTCTGAGACCACACTGAAAATATGTGATTTTACCCTAAATTAACAGGTTTTGGGGTTTTGAAAAATAATAAATAAAAGTAATATTATTTGATATGATACTTGCACTTTTTTTAGATCACTTAATATATATATGTATATATATATATTGAGTGCTGTTGCTATTAAAGCAAAACAAAGTTTTATAAAAAAAATTTAAAATGTTAAAATTATAGGAATTCTGGATAAAATAACAGCTTATACACTTGTATAACATTTGGGGGAAAAAAAACATTTTATTCAGTCAGATTTTAAATGTATATACTAAAAAGAATGAAACAATGAATGAATGTGTATTGAATAGCTCTGGGTCTATATTCTGCAGCTTACTTTAGGGTTTCTTCTAAAGAAAACAGAAAGAGAAAGATCAATTGCACAACTCATCCTCCACTAATGCTTTCATAAAACAGATTACAGACCAGAGCACATGAGAAAACATGACAAAGATGCATAAGAGGGTGTAAAAACAAATTAACTAATAATATTTCTCTAGAAAACTTTTTAAGAGCAATTCATTTGAACTATGATATTTAAAGTGCACATTTTTTTAGATAAAAGGGCTTGATATATAAAACATACTTTAAGAGCTTAAACATAGCTATATTTTTAATGTACGTTTAAACTGGACTTTTTCAGAGAAATAATTTGCAGTGTTTTCTCAGGTGATAGACAGTCTAGCATCTGATGTGAACAGATGGTTTAGGTGGAAGTTCAGGGTGTGCTAGTAGGAAAGTGAATGAACAAACCTGCAGCAACATAAGGACTGACAGCAGGAACAGCTGTCGCACCGAGCATCATGGGAACTTTTACATGAAAGCAATAAAACATTATGAATTTGTGTGTGATTGTGTGCATGTTAATGTGGTTTACACATTTGCATAATGACATGGGTATAACTGACATTTTCAGTGTCCCCGTAATTCAAAAGACTTAAAAAAAAACATACTAAATATTTTTTTTAAATCTAAAAGTGTGTGTGGTTTCCTGTAAGGGGCAGGTTTAGGTTTAGGACAATACCACATACAGTCTGTACAGTAGAAACACCATTACACCTATGGAGAGTCCCCATAAAACATGGAGACTCTATATATTTTTTTGCCAAAAAATACAGATTTTTTAAATTATTATTTATTTTATTGTTTTTTGTTTTTCTGCAGTTACAGCTTTTTTAAATTCTTTTTTTTAAATACAGTTTGAAGTGCACATTCAATACAATTAAGCACACTTCTTTAACACAAGTGAGTAGTAAAATATCTGGCAGGAAAGAAAAACTAAAGTACAGTTTACTGAGAATGAATTATGATTTGTGTGTAAATGCCCATAAACTGAGCTCTGGCTGTGTTTTGCATGGTCCACTCATCACGAGGCAAGTGTATAAATGGAAGAGCAGCCAGATAACCGCTGACAGAGACTGTATTAGTCAGTGAATAAGATGCAGGGATTTGAACTGAAGTGACGTAGGCCTCAATGACACAAGTCATAAGTGAAACTGTTGGATGAGCAGGAAGTTGTGTGAGTCACCCTCAAGCCATCCTAGGTGTACGTGACTTTCTGCTCTTCCAAACATTATAATGGCAGCGAATGGGGCTCGAGATTTTAAAGCCCAAATTAAGTTTTTCTGAGGCAAACAGAGCTGTTCCGATCCTGTTTTTCTCACGTTTACCGACTAGAAATACTCACTTAGCAGATGCTTTGATGCAAATGGGGAGAAGCACAAGCAATTCATTAAAAGAGCTAACAGTATTAGCGGGACTGTATTGAATTAGAAGTAAACTGATTAAAACATAGAGTGCATGAATCTCACTCGCACACATTTCCACAATGAACAGAGCAGCATAGCTGTTCACCGGTGTGTTTGGGGATTGAGGTTTTTTAGCAGGTACACCAGCACCAAGCCTAAAGCTCTTCTTCTGGCTCCTTCTAGAAACATCAGACATCTAATGTTCTTGAGTAAAACATTTAATGATTCTAAAGTGAGCCGTGTTTGAATAAACAACATTTTGGAACAGAGAAGAGGAACCTTAGACTTTAGTTTTGTATATATATATATATATATATATATATATACACTTTATTATTATTTCAATCATTTTGGCATGTTATTTGATATTACATACTTAAATCTCCAATGTCATCACAAATGCGAAATTACAAAAATATATGACATAAGTAATTATGACGTTACATGAAGGATTTTAAGGATGAATGAATTTAAGCGACGCCCAAGCAGTAATACAGCCTAATCTTTAAGTTATTGTTAAACAAACATAATAGATTATAGGCATTATTAACAAAAAATATGTGTTGGCTACTCAAAGATTAAAGTTGGAAATAAATAATAAAAACATCCTTAAAATATCTAAACTCGGCAGACAAAATCACTGTGTAAAGCTTTTTATTGACTGTGTACCTTTCACAGCCACTAGAGAGAGA
Organism: Enteromius treurensis; assembly: GCA_032275025.1. Lineage (NCBI taxonomy): Eukaryota > Metazoa > Chordata > Actinopteri > Cypriniformes > Cyprinidae > Enteromius > Enteromius treurensis. The sequence goes on from JAUCMU010000151.1 coordinate 2,647,134, forward strand.
CAGCATCAGTTTAAAAATACATGTTAATAAATACAAAACCATAGTTATCTGTAGTCTGTGCAGATCTGTGAGGGTGATTGGTTTAGTGCTCAGTGAAGTAAAAAATCTACTTTGACAATTACTGCTGTGTTCATCAAGGCAGGACTATTTTTCTAAAATTAGCATTTGTACACACTCTACTGTCATTTGACACAGAGTGATTTACTAGCATAATTATACTGATCTGTTGAGATATGTGCTTCCTGATACACAACCTAAAGAGACCATAAACATTAGACCATTTAGAGTTTTACAACAGTTTCCAGGAAGTCACTAGAGATTCCCTTTCAGGTTGTAACTCCCAAAAAACTGATGTGCTAAAATGACCGAGGAACTTACAAATAACACAATAATAATCTCTTTAACAACTTGGCCACAGTATAAGGGGATGAAAAAAATGATATTAGAGTGTAATATACAAATAAATGGGACGTTCTCCATAACTGAGATTTACAAAACAACTACACAACAAAAGACAGCTTAAATATCAGGAATTAAGAACTATTATTAAATAAGAACTTAACACTTATTATAATTAATTCAGCTTTACATTTTTGCTTTGAAAATTAGACTGCAATTTTTTCAGACGTTTAAGGAAAATGAGATTTGAGTTGAAATATTTGTGCGAATTGCTTATTACGTAATCAAGATTGATGGTAGTCATTGACAGTGGCTAGAAGTCAATGGCTACCATCAGCTGTTGGTTTCCAACATTCTCCAAAATATCTTCTTTTTGCTCAACAGAAATAAGACATGTTTGGAACAACATGAGTGTGATCAAATGATGACAGAAACTTTTTTTTTTGGGTAACAGTATGTTTGATATATTTTACTTTATTTCTCTGAATAAAATCGTTGTGAATACCATACAGTACAAGCAATACAAACAATTGAACCTCTTAATGTTGCCTGATAACTGTGTGGGGGTTTATGTGGTTTATGAGGACACAAATGTGTATAATGACATGGGTATGACATAGATATTACAATATGAAGGTGATTTACAAGGACATTTTCAGTGTACCCGTAATTCAAAAGGCTTAAAAACTTTGTTAATGGTGTGTTTTTTTGATAATCTAAAAATGCATAGTTTCCTGTAAGGGGTAGGTTTAGGTGTAGGGTCAGTGTAGGACAATACCACATACAGTCAAGTACAGTAGAAACACCATTACAACTATGGAGAGTCCCCATAAACCACAAAAACCAACATGTGTGTTTTTGAGCCTGTATGAAACATGCTGAGCTTTTCTTTACTGTAAAGTAGTTGCGATGCAGCACACAAGGTTGAGCTGTTGCAGACTGTCTAAAAACCACAAAGCTTTCAGACATGCGGTGAATCACTGCAGAGGTGTGTGTTTGTGTGTGTGCACAAGAGAGAGAGGTGTGTGTGTGTGTGTGTGTAAGAGAGAGAGATGCATTGACACAATGTTTCTTTTCTATGGACACTGGCTGTAATTTTCTTGCTGGTGAATTATGCGTGAGGTTGAGTTGCAGCATTTCAGATCTTCCTTTGATGTGTGCTTGGCTTATACTCAGTTAGGTCTGATGAAGGCATGACAGTTATGATCGTAGCTTCAACCATGTTTACAATGAGAGCTCATCTTGTCTGTGGAAATTACCGCACCATAAAATTAATTCACCAGTGTGACAACATCATGATGTTTGCGTTTGTCAGCTTTGTGTGAATACAGAGCTCTCACAAAACACACTTACGGACACTTATGCCACTCTTTATTCTACTGCATTAAAAAACAAAACCCCAAATAAAGTAGAATCTACACTGTAAACAAATCTGTTTAATTTACTTAAAAAATATGGTAACAGCATTTTAGGTTATATATATATTTATATATATATTATATATACAGTTAAATACCGTAATTTCATTGACTGATATATTGTAACGTTAATATCCCAACCTATTGCAGTAATGAAATCTGTTTTGTAGCTTTTGAAATAGACTGATAAGCACCAAAAGCAGGTGACGATGAGAAAGTCACATGATGAACCAAAGTCAATCACAAGCAGCTTTAAATATGAACACATATAGAAGAAGATCAGTGTTTTTCACACAAACACTAAACACCATCACGTGTTTAGACTTGTTAAACTGAAATATGCATTAATTTAACAACATTACATGAAACATGCAACCCTAATAAACATAACTGATAAAAAAAACTAGAAGAAACAGAGTTATTTCAAAGAAAAACATCAAATTTAAACAAAAGTTCAAATGAAATGCAGGGACTTCTGGAAATGTCAGTTTACGGTTTTTCCCTGTACATTTTACAGGAATTTATTTTGAACCATTTAACAGGTTTGTACTGTAGCTTTTTCACAGTTTTTTTTACCGTTATAATCACGATTATTTTTTACGGTGTATGCTCAAATTTGCTAAATGTTATTCTGGTGAATGTATAAAGGCAATTCAGATCAGATGACAGATTACAAATCACTAAAGAGCCTCATGTCATTTCACACGCCTTATGACTTTCTGTCACCTGCAAAACACAATATTGTAGATCCAATGCAGGTCAGTGGCATTATTACTTTGACTTTATGGACAAAACAAACACATCTCTCAAAATATGCTCTATGTTCTGCAACACAAATAAAGTTCGAAACAACATTAAGGTGAGTAATTGATGACATAATTTTTCTTTTAATTAAATTATTTAGGTAAAGTGACATCAACAAAGTGACAACCTCATTTTGTAATGTACTGCAAATCTTTGGTTAAACAGTTTGCGTAATTGTACTGCTCATGAAAATGAGCCAGATAAAAATGAAAACTTGTGGTATAGGCAAAAAAGTGTTTATGCTACGTGATGGGTAGGATCACGGTTGGTCGGGAGATTCATATCAAAAATACCCCAAAACTGTCTATCAACAAATTTTGTATCATATGCATGTGAAAACTGTGTATTATATGCACGCCTACTTTACCATGAGTTTTCGTTTGTATTTGCCGGACTATTTATAGTATACACACTTGAATGTGCACTAGCAGTGTATTTTCAATCTTACAACGTATATTTAAAAAAAAAAAAAAACAATACTTGCAGATGATAGAAAATTAATGAAATTAATAAAACTCATTAAATAAATCGATCTTTATTCCTACAGCAGTAAAGTACTTAATAACTAATATATTGGAATAAGTGACATTTAAGCTTGGATAGAAATGCTAGTCAGTGCACAATAACCTTCAATAATAATCAACTTTCCACTTTTGGGTTTTGAAGAATTCACAAGGCAGAGGAGGCAATGGGACAGTGACCTCACCGGTCAGATTGAACCTGTGTAGATGGTAACTACCAAAGTGAGCCCTACACCATAATTCTGTTGTTTTGATGGAGAAAACAAGTTCACACAGACACACTTTTTGTCTGGTGAGAATAATCTCGTTATCAAGTCAATAAAAAAGCACCTCATTGATCAAAGAAAGACAGCACGTCAGTTTACATAAGCACCGGCAGACATTAATCTCCAGACTTCCGCATACTGCAGGTCTGTGAGTGTGTGTGGGACCTGGGAAGCGTGTATATATACACACATATATATATATATATATATATATAATATATATAAATGTGTGTATATATACATATATATATATATATATATATATATATATATATATATACTGTTTATATAGATGAGACGGAAAAATAAACTGACATCAGGTACATTTCTCTCCACCCAAAACCAACCAAAGCGCTTCTTTCTTGTTCGAGAACATCCTGTTGTCCTACATTTTAGAGTCGAAGCAGTACTTATTGAGTGCTTACATAAACATCTTTATATCATAATATGCTCCAAATGTGTCTGTGTTTCCAAATATGGCAAGTGAAACATCAACCCGCACAGAAATACAGCTCACATCTGTCATCGTGATCCACTGTTTGCTGTTTCTGAATACTGGAAAGCAGGCCTTTTTATTAAAGGCTGTTAAGGCCAATAAGGGTTTATCTAAATCTGCCTAAATGGGGGATATAGGTAACTCATCGCTTCTTGAACACAAGAGAGAGAAGGAGAGATTGTTTAATCATTAATTGAATGATTGTTTAAGCTCTCAGCGTGTAAGTTATTGCATCGAATGTCAAACTCAATACATCCTGTTGCACAGGAAATGAAATGCTGACATGAGTCAAAATCAAAAACAGCCGGGACAAAAACCTCATGTTGTCATTTATCTGATATTCAGACCAAAAGCATGATTGTGAATGTGATTACGTTTATACAGCAGCTTGATAAAAACAAGCTAATACTGAGTTCCTTAGAAACAAACACAGAATGATTTGAACAAAATGGTTGAGTGAATGATTCAGTGATTCACACTTGTCACCTGCTGTTATTGATGTAAACATTTCTCGCACTAATGCACATAGTATCAGTCTGACTCTAAACAACAACAGGGGCCCCTTGGTAGTAATTGCTTTCTGGGGGACCCTTCCCATGTTGGACCCTTGGAATCATCCTATTGTTCCCATAAGAGTGGCCGAATACTGACAAGGACCATAGAAACAGCCTGTTTTTGAGAAAGACTTAGAATGAGGATTGAAAAAAAAAAGTTTTTATTTATTTATTAATATTAGAAGTAAGCCTCAAAGAACATATTAAAAAAGAAAAAGAAAAAACTACCCCAAACCTCATGCATTGTTTATGGATAGATCACCTAAATACAAAAAAAACACAAAAAAATACATTTTGAAAAATGTGTGTACAATCAGGGTGGCCAGGTCTGTGAGACAGAACCCACCGAAAGCCATGGTCCCCCTTGGCAACAATGTAGGCCTGTGAAAATCAGACTTGGCAACAAATAGGCGCAATTAATGGTTGTTTTTTATTCCTTCTATTTATGGAAGGATCATATTCTACAGCATAAGAAAACCTTACCAGCTTTAGAAAACTCAATTAGAAAACCTGCAGCATCCTTTAACACCTTAATTGTGGAGGGAAAGCAGTTCTGTTGTCTCTTTTTGAAATGTAAAATCTAGCTATTAATCCCTGTTATACAATGAGAAAGTGGCTTATAGCTCGTTTTATCTGTGCATCTTGGCAGCAAGCCCGCATAAATGGTCACATTTTGTTTGTGCGCAATAAATGAGTGCAGCAGATGGTTATGGGTAAATCAGAGGCTGTGCTGAGAGACGCAAGCATCTGAGGGCAGTTAACAGTCAGGTAGATGTTCGGAGGAGATGTCTCACCAGTCGCTCGTGGGCTGACCGGACATTCACGTCTGCTCACCGCTCGAGCGTCAAGGAATGCGCGAGGGGAGATGAGACTTTCCTTCAGAGGGACCGAGCGCCAGGAGATCTTTCCATCAGAGGACGAGATTCTTGGCTTGAGCTCTGCCGTCTGAAGTTTTGTAAATGAAGATTTCTGCCGTTTTACACCTGGTTGCTCTCGCGGCTTTACTCCACGCCTGTTCTCACGTGAGTTTAGAGCAGAATGTCGAATTTGTTATACAGGTGACGTACCTATCGCCTGATGCAAAGTTTTTTTAATGTTCTTTTAGCCTATACAGTTAACACAGGGGGCATGTTGTCACGTAGGGGGGAGTTGTCAGTTGTTTATTGATTCACGAAAGAACAAAAATACTAATATAAATACCAAACTGTTGTTCTGAATTGAAAAATACTGACAATTACAACAAAACGAGTGACAACTTGGCTTTAACTGTACACAATTTATCTGTCATGACTACAAAGGCTTCAATTATATCTTATTAAAATCCTCCATTATAGAGTTGACTTGTTCAAATGATTTTACCGATTATACTAATTCCATTAGGCTACAAAAGTACAAACAAAATATAATTAACGTTTTCTACGTGTTTATGCTGCAATTATATATATATATAAAAACATGGCAATATACACATTAGGCTATATAGTATAATATTTGTTTTTGTATCGCATTATACAATATATATATATATATATATATATATATATATATATATATGTCAAAACATAATAATTAACAACAATTCACATAATAATAAGATATGAATAATTAGGTATTTTCTGCTCACCAAGGTCACATTTATTTGATTAAATATGTAGTAAAACAAGTCATTTTGTGAAATATTATTATTATTATTATTATTATTTGAATTGAAAATAAATTATTCCTGTGATGCAAAGGTGAATTTTAAGCCTCATTACATGATGTGCATTTCCACATGATCCTTCAGAAATATTGCTGTTTTTACTGTATTTTTGTAAAGTAAATGCAGCCTCTTTAAAATATATATATTATTCCAGATGTTTGACAGGTAGTGCATATACTGTATTTAATTTCTTCATTTGAAGTCTTGCTGAGTTCCTCATCTGCTGTACTGGTTTTGTGTTTGATATATAAGTGTGTCTTTGTCTGTGTGTGCCCGTGAAGGTGTGTGCCATTCCCCCAGAATGTGATCTAGACTTAATGCTACTCAGAGAGGAGGAAAACTGCTACAAGATCATCTATCAAGAGAACCGGACAGAGACCGGGTCCACACACACAGGCGAGCCATTACAGTCCCTCTCTCTCTCATGCACACACACCTAATGAGACGATTGAGTTCATATAGAGGGCAGCTATTTTTGATATGCCTAGAGTGTTTTCCACAAGCCTCCTTCATACACATCAATACATCTAATACCCTTTTATTCTTGTCGTTTATGTGGACAAACAAAATGATGTGTGTTTATGTGTGTTTCGAAGAGGTGTAATGTGATATCAGGAGGGAAGTTTAGAGAATAGCCTCCATAATCCATATTCCATAAATCACATCCTTATCAGATTATAGATATATAACGCCCTCCAGCGCACACACAATTGCTGGTCTAATGCTGGCACAGCTATTGCCTACTCAGGATACAATGTAATGTGAGTGTGAGCGTCTGTTGTTTTCGGTTGAGAGGGTCTGTGTGCGTTCAAGTGACAGTATCATAAACTCTAATGCCCTGTTTACACGTAACAGTGCTTTGGAATGACAAAGAGACCGGATTCAATGACAGTCAGTGATTTATGGTGATATGAGTGATATAAGCAACAGAGACCATTGGCGTAATGTGGGCATGTCCAGCAATGTGTCAAAGTTGAGAGGAATTTATATTTATGCAAATAAGCAGCAACACTATAGAGTAACCCGATAGTTCATATCACCCTTGACAAAATCCCAACAGAATGAAAGTCTCAGGAACCTACATAAGTGTGTGATACTTGTACTTTTTGTTCATCACAGAAATCTTCACAAATGAGCACAACTTGAATTTTAAAGCCTTAATACAACCGCCAGAAGTAAAAAGCTAAACATAATTAATCTATAAATGAATATTTTTAATGTGATGATGTTTAATGTTCCTGACGACCTCTGTAGTCCCATTTAGCCACTTGTTAGTTTTTTTTCAAAACAAGTAAAGCTTTTAAAACACAAGGTTGTATTAATGATGTAATCATGCCATAGATTAATATGTGAGCTTGTGTTAAACACAGACCTATTTAAAGGGGTCATATTGCTAAAAATAACATTATTTTGTGTATTTGGTGTGCAATTCAACTCAGGATGAGCTGGTTGTCAAAGATTGCACCAAGATTTCTGACCTAAGTTTATGGGGTAATTGTAGATGAACATAGCTGGATGATGAAGTCCCGCTTTAGAGCTGGTGTGGCAGGGAAGGCAAGAAGCCCAGTCCATGCCAGTTTCATCCATGTCAAGATGTCCGCCAGGCAGCCTGAAATCCCTGTAGCTTCCTTTGGATCATCTGGTTGAAAAGAGAGGTAGAGCTGTGTGTCATCAGCGTAGCAGTAGTAGGAGAAACCATGTGTCTGTGTGAGGACCTAGCTATGTAGTGTAGAGTATGTGGAGAAGATGAGGGGTCCTAGAACCAAGCCCTGAGGAACCCCAGTGATGTAGTGTATGTGGAGAAGAGGAGGGGTCCTAGAACCGAGCCCTGAGGAACCCCAGTGACGTAGTGTATGTGGAGAAGAGGAAGGGTCCAAGAACCGAGCCCTGAGGAACCCCAGTGATATAAAGTATGTGGAGAAGAGGAGGGGTCCAAGAACCGAGCCCTGAGAAACCCCAGTGATGTAGTGTATGTGGAGAAGAGGAAGGGTCCTAGAACCGAGACCTGAGGAACCCCAGTGATGTAGTGTATGTGGAGAAGAGGAGGGATCCTAGAACGGAGCCCTGAGGAACCCCAGTGATGTAGTGTATGTGGAGACGAGGAGGGGTCCTAGAACCGAGACCTGAGGAACCCCAGTGATGTAGTGTGTATGGAGAAGAGGAGGGATCCTAGAACCGAGCCTTGAGGAACCCCAATGATGTAGTGTATGTGGAGAAGAGGAGGGGTCCTGGAACTGAGCCCTAAGGAAAACTCTAATATTTGGGTTGAACTGTTCTGGCAGCTGCGTTTATAACATTATTAGAAGTACCACAAATATTAAACCATGAGTATACTGAGCAAACATTTAGAAGTTTACTTTAAAGTGCAAATGAAAATTTGTTTTTAATTATTTGTTTTCGGCCAGCTCAGTAAAAATATTACTTGCATTCTTAAAACTTTGTGAGTGTGTCCCATCAGGCAATCAAAGGTTGTAATCACATGTGTCCCCACTCGAACACTTTGACCAAATACAGGAAACACATCTTGTAAGGTAAGTGGTTGAGTGCAATTATCATGTGTGGGAAACGGAACAAACCTAATTCTCAGCAGAGCATTGAATCCAAGCTTTCCTTTCTTCTTATTTTGTATTATTGCAATTTACATTTTAATGAATACCACCACCTACTGGGCAGAAGTGGTTACATTCAGAGAATTAGTTGCTAAAGCTGCTTACAAACTCTCAATTCTGAAACGCAAAAACATTAGGTTATTCACTCACGTAGGCCATGTGTCTACCGAAGCATTTTTTTTCTGTGGCTAGCGTATCTTTACTAATACCACACCGACCAATCGTCACACCTGCTTGTAATGCTAAAAACTGAACAACAATGGGAAAGTTAATATTGCTTGTCTGGTTTTCACCAGATGGAATTCCTGAACTACCACAATATTGTTCTGAAAAATAATCCTTGTCGAAACGTTTCACTTGTGATGCTGTCATATTACTTGAGCTGACATTCTGCATCATAGCAACCAAAGCATCTAAACTGAAAACACTGCTCAGCAGAAGCACTCTTATATGCACACAGCTAGGTGTTTTAGGTGTTTGGTGGACACACAGGCTTTTCTGTGAACTTCACATAACCTGCTTCATAACCTCCATCTGTTGTAGGGCCACTCTCAGACCTCCAACAATAAAACATTCAGCGTAAAGAGGCCTTGAGGTTTCTCACTCTGTTAGCAGGAATACTTTTGTCTTCAAAATACTGCCCATCATTTAGATACACAGGAAACAGTCAAGACTGGCCTGTCAACACAGGCACATCACAATAACATTACAACGCTGTACAGATCTCTTTTGCTCCTCACAACTTCTCCGCTCCGTATTTCATTAGAGAAAGTACCGAGAAAAACATTTGTAAACCCTACACAACTTTTCCTGCCATTCATCAGACTGAAAGAGAGAGAGAGAGAGAGAGCAAGGGGTAAAGGGAGGAAACGAGAGAACTAAATATCATAGTATATTAATGCAGTAACACTTTTGTGTCTTGTCATTTGTTAACATTAGTTAATATATTGACTAACAGGGCCAAACAATGAACAATACATTTATTACATCATTTATTAATCTTTGTTAATGTTAGTTAATAAAAATACGATCATTCATTATTAGTTCATGTTAGCTCACATTGCATTAACTACTGTTAACAAACACATCTTGTGATTTTAATAATGCATCAATAAATGCTGAAATTCGCATTAAATGAGATGCTGTAGAAGTGTTGTTCATTCTTAGTTCATGTTAATTAATGTTGTTAACCAATGTTAACTAATGAACCTTGTTGTAAAGTGTTATCATTAATGCTAATAACTAACATTGATCTAGTTTATGTATCCTAACTTGGGGACATAAAGTTTAGAATATGTAACACTTGTTAACTAGGGATTTTCCCTCAATAAAACAAGGCATTTATATGTGCTTAATTAGCAGTAATAAATGGCTAATGTTCTATTAATATGCATGCTAATAAGCAACTGTAGGTGGGGTTAGTGAATAACCAGCGCTCTCTCCACCCTCGATACCACGACTGAGGTGAGACCCTTGAAAAAGGCACCGTTACCCCAACTGCTCCCCGGGCGCCGCCGCTGCTCCGGGTGTGTGTTCACGGTGTGTGTGCGTGGTTGATCACTTCTCACTGCTGTGTGTGTGCACGTTGGATGGGTTAAATGCAGAGCACTAATTCCAAGTATGGGTCACCATACCTGGCCACAAGTCACTTCCCTACTGGTGTAATAAGGCTGAAAATTCAGCTTTGCATCAAAGGAATAAATTATATATTAAAAAATATTCACTTAGAAAATAGTTATTTTAAATTGCTATAATATTTCACAATATTTACAGTATTTTATCAAATAGATGCAGCATTAGTGAGCATAAGAAAAATATGAAAAATCGCAAACTTTTGATAGAAGTGTGCTTGATCCTTTACATTTCACATACAGTACAAACACAATAAGTGTGACATTCAAAATCATATCAATAAGCAAAGAGACATCCTTTCACAACACATAATAACAAAGAACGACAAACATGACACCATCTTATATAATGGAATAGAAGATAGTAATATAAAATAGAAACAAGTAAAAAACACTCAACAATAAGGCAGAAATAATCCTGCATTAAGCATTGTGTACATCATAATAATTAACATTAAATGTTGCTGTAAGGTCCGCCTACTTTTGTCAGCTGATGCTGCGTATCTCGCTTCCGGCAGCGCTGAGGAAAAAGCCTGTAGTTTCTCTGTTTTTGGGTTTTAAACTTTTGATTCTAATTTTACTTTAGGTTATACCTCGTCTGACTCCAATTTTAAGTTATTTATCTGATATTAAAGTTATGTATTTTAGTTACCTTAATTTAGATACTTGATAATTTCGGTTATGTTAAATGATCTATTATTCGTTCATTGTGGTCCTAATGCGTCGGAGTCTGGCGTCCCATCTCATAAACATAACCTCGCTAGTCTGATAGTTGCTCAGAGGTCAGGAGAGAGCTAATATCTTCTCTGCTAGCCGCCCGATGCTTGCATATCGCAAAGAAAATAGTTTCCATAGCCCGAACCATACCTGACGTGTCACTCCAGTGATAGGCAGGAATCAAGAGTCTTTAGATAAAACATGCCCACGGCTCTATTTTACTGCGCCCTAGTTTGTCACTATCCTAACGTAGAATTATGCGTGCAAAAGAGTCCTTTCAATCTACTGTTCATAATAGATTTCAACACTCTAGACTCTGTCCCTGATCCAGGTTCCCAGTCATCTAATTCTCCCGAGTCGCCGGTACCCGTGTGCGGCTCAGAAATTCCATCAGGTCCGCCAGTGGCTGCACAACTTCTGGAGATGTTGGTTCCGGTTGTAGAATCTCCAGAGATTCCGTTGGTGGCTGCACAACCCATGGAGGTCTCCGAGCCGCTGTCAGGTCGGGTTGAGAGAGTCTTACCACAGTCAGTTCGGTCTGGAAGGGCGCTATCACTGAATGTTGGGTTCAGGAGGGCACTTTCACTGTCTGTTTGGTTCCCGAGGGTGCAATGTCTGTCTGGCCGCCCCAGGAGGGCTCTATCGCAGCCTGTTTGGCCCAGGAGGGCTCTGTCACAGCCTGTTCGGCCCAGAAGGGCATTATCATGGACTGTTCGGCCCAGGAGGGCATTATCATTGCCTGTTCGGTCCCGGAGGGCATTCTCCCTGATTGTTCGGCCTAAGAGGGCACTGTCAGTATCTGATGAGCCCAGGTGGATCTCTCCACCGCCCGCTCCGCCTTGGAGGTGCGGTGTTGCTGACTGCTCGACCCTGGAGTTTATCTTCACTGCTTGGGGATCCCAGGTGGGCTTCTCCGCCGTCTGCTCCGCTTTGGAAGGCAAACTGTTTGACCGGCTCAGGAGAACATCCACCTCACCCGGCAAGCCCAGGTGGGCTGTTACACCATCTTCTCCGCCCTTAGGACCTTTTCTGTTTTTTTTGTTACATCACGCGTCTGGAATCCACGGCTAGGGGAAGGGCTACGTAACGCTGTAGGCGTGTTTCTCTGTGTAATTTTGCCATGTTCTATGTTTACGTTTCTAGTCCATGTGTTCTTTATGTTTACTTACCTGTCAGCTCCCTCATGTCTCTCATTTGTAACTCCGCCCTCGTCAATAGTGTTCACTCCCTTCCAGCCGTGTTTTGTCCAGGTGTGTTTGATTAGTTTCTGTATAAATTCACTCCCCATGTCTTGTATCTCGGTCAGTTGATGAAGTTTTGTCCTTGCATGTGGTTCGTTTCGCTGTGCTTTTGTTTCAGTTTTCCTTTTGTTTAAATAAATGTTCTTTATATTGTACTCCTGCCTTCCGTGTTTTCCGTGCTACTGGAAAAAGCCCACGACTCACTTCATCATCATAGATCAGATTTTAATGTAAACATGGTGGATTACATCCATAATCAACGAGATTTCACTGTAGAGTACATAACCTTTTAGGCTGATTACGTCTAATACGCTAAAGCTTGTGTATACGGTATTTTGAGATACCCTAAAATGGCAAGATGTAAATCACAGGAGATGAGTAAATCATGTTTTTTTTTTGCTCAAAAATATTCTCATAGAATTGCGAAAGTGACGTCAATGTCTGATGTCCTATGGACAGTTTTACCAATATTTTTGCTACGTTTCTCGAGCTGGGATCATTTCAATTCAATTCAATTAAATTCAAATTTATTTGTATAGCGCTTTTCATGATACATATCTTTACGAAGCAGCTTTACACCAAAGTAATGTTTTACAGTATATGTAGTAGTATTTTGTACATGTACATATGACATAGATGTGAGGTAAAGATCAATTAATGACAATGGAATTGTCAACAGACAAGGAACACTCGAAGAGTTCGGTAGTGCTGTGTGTTGTTTCAGGGCTTGCATCATCTGAAGTCCTCTGTGGGGTTGGCATCATCTCTTCTTAAGTGTTCTGGATCCAGGCTGGAGCTTGTGAATT
>JAUCMU010000151.1:2668431-2696017 GCA_032275025.1 Enteromius treurensis
TAACACTGATTTCTAGTCGTGTCCTCTTTTGGAAGCACTTTCACAACGACACACAGCGTCTCCAGAACATGGCGCCCACAGCAACACTACAGACAGAATTATAGCTCCGCCTTCTTTCTTAGTGTAAACATTTGGGTGGTGTTTGAAATAAGCCCACTCTGTGACGTAGAAAAGTGGAGGCGTGTTTAAACTAATCATTTTAGGGGGGTGTGGACAAGTCATAACTGTTATAAATAATATCTCTTTGGTTTTGAAACTTCACAGATCGTCTGTACGCACCAAGAGCTTGTAACACTCTAAAGAGAAAAGACATTTTTTAATCACATCTTACGACCACTTTAATTATCTCAATGGAACTGTTTTTCAGGTAAACATGCTGTTTTTTCTGAGTATTATTCGGACATTAGTGGCAAAACTGAAAGCTCCTGACATGCATGGAAATGAAATCAATCATCACAGGTGAGAGAAAATAACACATTTGAGGTCACTAGCAATAATACACAGAAATGCAAAAATAATGGCCGTACCAAATATAATATGCTTTTTTAATGGAAAGTAATATTGTTTTGCTGTTTTTATTGGGTATGGCTAGGGTCACGGAAATGACAGTTGAACAAAAACAGCTTTGTGTGATTGAAAAATAAATGAGTGTAAATAAATCATAACCCTCTTTTTTTTCATGTTGTAGGAAGCTGGCGAAATCTACATTTCTATTAGTGTCGTTGTTTGGGCTGCAGTATGTGCTCTTCGCCTTTTTCCCTGATAGAGTGAGCATGCTAACCTTCAAAATCTGGAATGTCATTGAGCTAGCATTAGCATCCACACAGGTGATGAAATACAACTCAACATCTCTTCTTTATACAAATACAAACGAACAGGAGCAGTCGCGCAAATTGTATAGCACTTCTCACAACACACATTGTTTCAAAGTAGCCTTCCAGAAGTTAATGATGTTTATGTTTGTAATATATTCATGCCTTATGGCACATTTAGCAGATTAGAGCTGGCTGATTTACATTTTGTGATGACAAAAGCAATCGAGTGGCTCAGATTTGCTGTAGTATTTACATTGTACTACGTCAATCTACTGGATAAACATTTCATACACATATGCATTTAGCTATATACCGTATATACATTTTGGGTAAAAAGAAATCTATCAGTTAATTTTCTGTATAGTATATAGTGATTTACATGAATATAGTGCACTTATTTACCTATCCAACTTTATATAGAGAGCTGGGTCATAATATGGTTACATTTTGCAACAAAATAATAAAAAACAAACAGCTGAGTTTTGTTATAAAATGAATATCCCTGTATATATGGATGAATGTAGATTTCATATATACCCTACTTTATTTATAGATCTGTGTGATCATACAGTTTACATTTTTGCACCAATATAAACAATCATGCAGCTGAGGATTGCTGTATTGTATATATAACTTAGTTAGGAGAGTACTGTATGTATGCGGATAAAGTTAGATTCATTATACATCCAAGTTCATATTACATAATGCAGTTGTATAGTACATAATATTTCACATTGCTATTGTTATTTAAATTCTCTCTGGCTTTATAAAATTATCCAAGTTGCTTTTTGCTTCTGTTTTGCTTCTGCTTCATGTTGCGTTTGCTATTACAGGGCTTTATTGTGGCACTGCTGTACTGTTTTTTAAACGGAGAGGTGAGTCAATCAAAAAGAATTGAAATTCGAATCAAATTATCTTAGGTTATGCTTTCCAGGGACAGTCTGACTTTAATACATCACACATTTCCTGCACATTTTAGACTCACTTGTCACTATTGGATTCTGCTCTAGGCATAAGAAGCAGGACGGTCCTGTCTCGTGTTACAAGGGGAACTCTTAACAACTATTGACCTTTAACTCACACAGGTACAATATGAAGTCCAGAGACGATGGAGACGGTGGCGCCTGAAGCAGCGTTTCCACGGAGACCCCAGGGTGCATCACGGCTCGCTGAGTAACAGTGGCCTGCCGCTGACACAGGTCTCACTGTTGACCCGTCCCAGCACCTGACCACGAGCATCCACTCACACCACAGTCCATCACAAATACACAATCCCTCAGATTAACTCAAACAAGCCATAACTAACAATAGATGAAAATCATTGTCATTTTATTGCATCTGCTTTTTCTTGATGGTGTTATAGTTGCAGTGAAGGTAACTTATTATTAGTGCTGTCAAATGATTAATCGTGTTTAAACGCATCCAAAATAAAAGATTTTGTTTTCATAATATATGTGTGTGTGTGCTGCGTATATGTATATATATAAATAAATACATGCATGTATATATTTAAGAAAAATATGTTGTTTATGTATTAAATATATGTACATATAAGAATATGAATATATAAATGTAGTAATGTAAATATTTCCAAAATATATGGGTGATTCTATAAATTCTATAATTCTATAATTACATTTGGTGTCCCGTCTGTCACTGTCAAACTCTGTTATCAGTGCTGACACTAGTCTAACAGAATTGACAGATTTATCTTATTTTTTCAAAGACTCCATAAATGCTTTGAACTCATGACACTAATGACAACATGATTCAAAGACATTTTTTAACAACCCAATGAGAGATCAGTAATAAATTCAGTTTTCTTTTGATATTATGGTAACAGAGTTGACCTTCTCCGAAATTACTCTTGGTGTGAAACGTTTTTAGATTAAAATATTTTGTCAGAAAGAGCCAAGATACTTTTCAGAGCTTCAGATCCTATCAGTGAGAGAAAGTGACATCATTTCCTGTAACAACTCTGAGAGATAATTCCACCAATTTAAAAGTAACATATGGTTTGATAACAGAGTTGACAAGATTTATGGCCAAACATTTTTCTAAGAACAAGATGTATTTTAAATAATTTAATGTTGTAGAATCAAGTAACTATCCAAATCAAATGTAAAAGTAAAGTGCTATAAAATATTTACACATTGATTCATGACAGAAAGAATACAGTGACTAATCCAGACAAGAAGAAAGCATAATTATTTAAGCTTTTTAAATAAATTATATTGTTATGGATTGTAACATTTTGTAATTCATAACTATTTGTAAAGAATAATAATAAATTAATTAAATTAAAAATAAAAAATGTAACCATTTGAAAAGAAAGCTAAAATTATGACTTTAAACACCAAATGTACCCACAATTAAAGAATCGCCCATATACAAGCATGTGTGTATTTAGACAAAGATAATAAATATACACATTACACACACATAGCCTATATAATGTAAACAAAAGCTTTATATATATATATATATATATATATATATATATATATATGTGTGTGTGTCATGGTAGCAAAATATCGATACTATTTAAAGGGGTCATGATTTGAAGAATTACATTTTCTTTGACCTTTTGACATAAGAGCTTACCAGATATTAAACACATTTCAGATTCACAAAATTCCTCCTCTCTTCAGAAGAATATTTTTTTCAAGTCTATCCACACTGCAACGCCACACTTTAAAGCAACACTCCACTATTTTTTCCAACTCCCCAAGAGTTTTTGAATCCATTCAGCAGATCTCTGGGTCTGGCGCTAACACTTTTAGCTGCAGCTTAGCATAGATCTTTGAATCTGGTTAGAGCGTTAGCATGTCATTAAAAAGAATGACCAAAGACTTTTGATATTTTTCCTATTTCATACTAGACTATTCTGCAGTTACATCCTGTAAGATGGGTTTTTCTAGGGTGATTTTCGAGGAACTATACTTTCGTTCTGGCGTAATAATCAAGAAACTTTGCTGCTGTGCCATGACTGCAGCAGGTGCAGTGATATTAGGCTGGGGACTATTTTCAGATGCTGTGTAATATCATTGCCCCTGCTTCGGTGAGCGTGATTTTTCACCAAGTACAAGATGTTCCTGGATCAACATTCTAATCAACCAATCAGAATTGAGGAATATTTTTTTCTGGAAATATCTGTTTTAGGCTTCTCAGTAAACTACTAGTTTATTAGTTTTTTACTGCAAGTATACTTGTATGTTTTCTTTAAGTGAACTTTGCATCATACTTTAACTACACTATATATGTCCCTATTTAGATGCTGAGGTGTATATATTTTGTTATATGAATATCTGAACATACAAACATGTAAACATCGTAATCTAGCTTCATGCATTCTTTTTTAAACACTTGAATGTGGGTAAGTTTCAAGTACTAAAAACAATCAAACAAAGAAATTAACAATATAAAAAAAAAAAAAAGCTTTAAAGAAGACTATGAATTGGATTGAGAATAATAATCAAAACGTAGATGAAGTCAATCAACAGCCCAAAGCCTGACAGTCATTAGCTCTTCATCAGTCAACATTTTATTTTTATAAAATTACAGTTTGGTGCTGTTTTATGTCTGATGATTGTGTGGAATCATCTGTTATTTTTGGGCGGGAATTCTGTACAGGAGATGTGTACTAGCGCCCCCTGCCACATTCTAGGAGCACAAGTATAGCTCAAATATACTAAGATTTTAGTATTAAATGACGCTTGAATGTCATTTTAAGTATATTTCTGAGAAGTACATAAAAAGTAGACTAAAAGTATACTTTCCTATTTTACGTTTAAAAGAAGTATACTAATAGCACACTTGAATAAACTTCTTTTTGGTTACTGCTGTGATGTTTTATGACGTCATAACCTGTTTTTAGTTTGTTTATGTGTTTTGATCGAAACACCGAATGTCCAATTACCCACACTTGCAGTCATTGTAAATTGATCTACCAGCATCAGTTGCATAATTCATAAATCCTCTCCCGTGGCGTCCATCAGATGCACACGTTAGTATATTTTTTCATCCCCTTGTATATCTGTGTAAATATTGATGATGATGATGATGTCTTGAACACCTAATATCCTGTATTGTCCCGTGAAAAACTTAAAGAAAAGTAAAATCTTTGTAAATGAACGGATCCCTCGTGTATACTGTAAAAGTCTGTTTAATGATGTAAAAATTAGAATAGTTTATTCTGTAAACTATTACTGTTTATTAACTGAACTGTAAAGATGCATTGTTCACAGATCAAACAGGTGTCGGCTGAAATCTGCTGGTCATCAATAATATCAATTGCATGAAATAGAATTCATAATTAATGACAAAAAATGATGCAATTACTTGCATTTTCTACAGTCAAAGCATTATTATGATTGAACAAATGATTACAATACAACTAGTAAAACATTTATTTGTGCACCAGGCCTGCAGGATATTTTCTATTACGTTTTTTTGACATTTCCTTAAACACTGAAAGACGTCACAACGCAATGTGCATTTAGAAAAATACAGGTAAATCACCTTTGATAAATGGAAATGGAAAATTCATACTAACATTTATACATTAGGCCCTTCTAGAGAGTTGACTTTTTATAAATCATTATTTATAAAGCTTCAAAATCACTGGATGCAAAAGAATGCAGGTACAGAACTGCTCAAGATGAACCAACAGCCGTTTCTCCAGATTGTAAAGAGTTTATTGTCAGGGTCAGCCTCATTTCTACAGTCCGTCAGGATGTCCACTAAAGGGCAGCAGCGGTTCAATATGCTGGATGTGCCGAGCTGCCATTCCATTGAGGAAGAACAGGAAGGTGGCAGTGAACTGACACCAGAAGCTGAGAGTAAAGCCAAGGAGCGTCGCAAATGCCCCTAACAGAAGTAAAAAAGCTGCAATTCCTCCGGCAGCCATTACCGCTGCCAGTAGCACCAGCCGTGCCCCGAAGGTCCACCGTCGACTGGAGTCCCTCCCTTCGCTGGCCTGTGACATCACAAGCAACTCAAGTCCGAATATGGCACTGACCACAGCCAGAGTAATCACAGAACGACACGCCGCCAAGCCCACACCCAAACCCTCCACCCCTGCCTCCTCCAGATGGCTAGTGCAGTTAGGGGATGCTCTGAAACTCTGGGAGCCCTGCTGCTCCTCCAGTGAGCAGACATACCACAGGCCAAACATACGCCGGCCGGCGAGCAGCCAGTGACCATCACACACTGCAATCGACGAGAGGATGACGGACAGAAATGTACACAGGATGATAAGGCTGCGGCAAAATAGGTCTAAAAACAGAGGAGTGGACTTCCCATGAGGAACGGTCCCCTAGAGAGAAACAGAGTTACCAGAAGAAATCTTTATCAACAACAGATTCTGCCTGAGTCACTTATGTTTAGCTCTTTCTGAAAACGACAATTAAAGAGTTTAAAAACTATTTAACTATAGAATAGGCTATCATGAGGAAAGTAGGCTATTTCTGCAAATACCATTCTTTTCCCTTACAACCAAGTAAACAACGCCTCGTTCATTTTCTGCATTGAACTACTTTCTGTCAAAGTCTTAGAGTTCATGTAGCTTATCCTAAATGAAAGATTCCACTCTAAAGAATAACGCATTTAAAATACATTTAAAAGGCATTACCCTGATTTTTATTGCCGTCATATTGATTTTAACGTGCCTTAAAAGCCCACAGACCAGGAGAAGCGAGACGAAGAAGCCAAGTCAGCTGCAGTCGAAAGTACAGTATAATAGTAGTATAACATTAACTGACGATCAGCAGAAGACAAACCCGTCCCGCTCCTCAGACACGCAGATCACGGCCGCTCCGCGTTAGTCTCCCGGTCACGGAGGCTCTCGGTAACTCAGATACTGTAGGAGTTTCTTCAAATGTGGGCATTTAATTAATTATATGCATAATACAGAATGCATGCATTCATACGAAAACCCATCGATAAAAAGACTTAGAAATGATAAACGCATATGTATATCGTTAATTAGGGGTATTTTATAAAATATATATTATTATAAACGCATAAAAAACAAACAATAACACTTCATAAAGCCTAAACCTGAGCCAATTTGCATGCATGAATCATGCAAAAAACTCTTCAAACTATGCCTTAAAATGTGTACAATAATTTTTTATTAATAATAACTAGTGTTCTCAAACAATTTGTTGCATCCAGAATAAGTTTTTGTTTACGTGTATATTTATTATTTATGTATATATAAATACACACACATGCATGTATATATTTAAGAAAAAATATGAATATACTGTATGCTGTATGTGTGTTTATTTATATATATATATACATAAGAAGTATGCACAGCACACACACATTTTATGTAATGAAAAACTTTTATTCTGGATGTGATTAATTGTTTGACAGCACTAATAATAACAGTATAGTATCTCATTGCCTCATTTTTAGTTTGGTGGGGCTTTGATCTGATTATAAACTAGTTTTCAAGAACTATTTGAACAAATACATTAATACTTATATTAACTTCCTGTGTTTCACTCAAAGCTATAATAAAATGGCATCTTTTAACAAGTAAAATGAATGGTCACTAGTTGTAGAATAACTAGGGTATCTAGTAGTAAAATAATCAACAATCACGTAGCTATTACTGAAGGCAGACCGACACCAAGATGTTTCTCTTCACAGAAACTGCAAATCATCTAATCTGCTGATTATCATAATTAATGGCCGGCCAAAGTCCCTTTAGGGTGACTGTGACCCAAAACATGATTATGCAATTTATACTCTAGCACTAAGACTTTGAGCCCTTTCCAGACGGAGGTGAAGACATTAGGCAGAATAGAAATAATGGAAAAATGTGAAAACTGGGACATAGGTCAATTAAAACCTTATATTGATATTTGCACACTCAACCACTCACATCAAAATATTTCACTCTGGTTGATTGGGTCTTGTGTGTGTGTGTGTGTGTGTGTGAATGTCTGGTCAGGTGACATGACTGCAATCAAATGACTGAAAGAATGTAAATAACATCAAGCACTAGCTACGTTACAATAAAGGCAGATCATATGTATTAGGAATGATGTACTTGATATTAGTTACACTCAGGCACATTATCAGGTCCAACCCAGGAGCACAATATTTAACAGAAAAGCACTACTACATCTTGACAGATTCATTCAATTCAACACTCAAACAGAAAATGCATTTGATTATTTAATAGTTATTTAATCACAAAATCTTTCACAGGGTCTCAAAAAAAACTAAAAACTTTTTTCTTAGGGAAATCCAACATTCTGAGTTGATTCAAAAATAATAATAAAAAAAAGTTTTTCTGTGGCATTGCATAAATCTGAATTGATTAGGGCTTTCACTACATGGTTACTGGTGGACAATTTCTCTTGGCCTGCGAGGAATGTGCCTATTCTCTCACACAGAACAGAGTCAGGATGCTCCAGCATAACTGTAACACCCTTGTGAGGAGACACACTGGAGACCGAAAGGCGCTTTAAGGGAGAACAGTACAGGCAATGATAGGCTCCGTCTATTAGATTCCATATTTCCCCTTCAGCTCCTCCACCTTAGCGATGTATGCTTTCACAGCATCCTCCTTACTCATACCTGAAAAAGAGCACAGAGTGAGAGCTGCCTTTGGAGCTCGTTTACAGCGTAGCAGATGCTGAAAAAACACACACATTTAAAATGACATGTCACTGCCCTCTGCTGGTAGTGAGGAGAAACTGACCTTTCTTGGCCTCCCAGGCATCCCATTTGGCCTTTCCAGTGAAATCTAACATGCCCGGTCGAGCTATAAGAACACACACACATTTGATTAAAGAGCTGCAATTCGGATTTAGAGATAAACGTAGGCCACATTTATTTATTTGCTTTCGCTCTGATACCCGTGTTAACGTCTCCTACGGTGGCCTGTTTGAACAGACTGTAGATTTCCAGCATCTCAGCGTCTGCTGGCTTGGCTTTCAGCTGTTTGACCTCCTCTGCTGCCTTCTGAAACTCAGCCTGTGGAAAACCAACAACGTAGGTTTACTGAACACTGATGAACAATCAGTCAGTTACATTGATTTCACAGTTACGCTAATTTGCAGTTTATTCAGTGAATGACTCATCAGTCTTTTAAATGATTCGTTGAAAGAGCTGGATCCACGGCGAGTCATTTTCACAACGTCCCGGACTTATTTTGCTGTGCTGTTATAGATTCAACAGAGGCTGACAAGCAAATCATGGGACACTGGTGATATTCATTTAACTGCGAGACTAAAGGCCCACTGACACGAAGGACTACAATTATAAAGATGGCTATAACGACAAGTAGATTGCATTACATTTACAGAGAAAACACGGCACAAAGTTGCTTCCGAAGTGGAATACAAGCATCTTTACAGACTGTTTAATGCAGCTCAGAAGTGGCATGAATGCATTTGTGTAACATTTACATTGAAAAGATGGCACAGAGGCACTTTTGAAGCGGCATGTATGTGTCTTTGCGCTGTTTAATGTTGCTCGGAGATGGCAAGAATGCTTTTACTTTGCAATTATACAACTACATGCTTTGATACTAGCATGGGTCTGAGCAGGCATAGCTTTCATACGGCACTGCATCTTTATCTTTATCCTAAAAAAACAAAACTTAAAAAACAAGTTTTAGAGCGCACACCAACACGGTTCATCCCCCCAGTTAGATTCCACTCTATACCAAAAAACAGACTAAGAAGGGTGAAACTCTCACCATCCGTATACACTCAAGTCGCATTCTTATTTCTAACAAAAGGGACTGAATGGATTTCAGTCATGGCTATTTTAGATTCCTGGCCTTGCTCCATAATGCTGGCAGGTGACATGAACTGATTATGTAACCATGCACAATGACCAGCACTCAATGAAAAGGGTCAAACTCCATGCCTCTCTCTCACACACTTTACTATGCCTGTGATTCTCCGCCCTAATTACGTGACATGCGCACCAGGGCTCCTCATCATCTATGATCATCGACCAACTTCTGTTAGTCCATCTTCCTGTTACAGTAACCGCAACGAGCTCCAGTAAACCTCAGTCGTATCATGGCAACACGTTATCAGATTTCAGCGCGTGAAGACTAAATACTGTCCCTTTTCTAACACCTTTAACTGACGAGTATTTTTGGAGAAGACCCGTTAACGTTAAATCATATTTTTAGCGTTAGTATTATTTTGTAACGTGCTGTAATACTAAGTCTACTTAAGAACATTGAATTACAGAGCATTTCAGTTGATTCAATAACCTTCCAAAATCTCTTGCTGTTGAGCAACAGTACAGTATTAGTGAAAAGACGCATAGCATTCTCTGTCATCATTTGCTGATCCTCTCTCATTCCAAAAGTATGTAACGTTACATTCTTCAAGAGTAAGCTAATATCACCTTTACTGCTTTGCATAAAGTAAAAATGAACGGGAAGGCTATCAATGTTTTGTTTTGTGCTTCGCGAAAGACAGAAATTCAAGTCATACTACAAGGTTTTGAGGGTGGGCAGCGTTAAACATTCGTGAGATAAATAAGATAAAAACGTGACGCGCGGATCCGCAACGCGTTTAAAGAAACGGAACACAAAAGCTCGCTCAGTTCTGTTCTAATGCACTTCACAATCACGCCACACCCACGTAACGTTACACATGGCGCTCTCCTGAGGTCTGAATGATCTCCAGTGCCGTTTAACGCATGCAATGTAAAACTATTATGGAGTAAACTAGTATTAATTATTAAGATTTATGAAATGCTAACAGTTAATACCGCACACAAACAGCACCATGTGGTTTTCTATACCAAGAAGCCTAATTACTGCACAATAATCGTACGTCACGATTCTGAAATACTGCCTTAAATCAAACAAAAGTGTTTTGTGTCTTCATACTGACCTCAGACATGGTTGTAGATGTTTCAGTCTGTTACAAGGAGGTGCTTGAAACCGCTTGTGATGGCAGCGCGACGCTCCGACGCTACTGTAGCGTCTTCTGTCACGCCCATTGCCACGCCCCCTCGCGCTCCATTGGCTGCCGGAACATGTACTGAGCAATCCGTCCAATCAAATTCACGAAATTGTAGCTTCTTCTAACTGGGCCACAGGGTCACGCCAGGGATGCCAGATCGAGATGATTGTGCAAATAGAGATGCCCTTGATTCAAACAGAAGATACTTATTGCAACAGTGCTTTACACTGACGTGTATCATTTTTTTTTATCAGCGATTCTGCATTTAGGTATTTGGACAAGAACTGATACAATTCCTTAGCTAAGCTGATCTACTGTTAATGCATGTAAAAACACTAAAATACAAGTTTGTGGAATCTGATGTTTTTTTTTATTTATTTAATTTTTTTGACATTTTTTGGAATTCAAATATTATTGAATTGGGATGATTATATATAAAGATTTATAGTACTTAACCACAGTACACTGATCTGCAAATTACCTTCAAGTATTGTGTTTATAAACTTTATTATCTCAGTCATAAAGCACATGTCCAGGTTCACCAGCCTGCACGACTATATGAAATGCAAGCTGGCCCTGATTCTTTTTACCGAGCTCTTGATGTAGCCTTATGTTTACGCACACACAGCTATAATCAGATTTAAAATATTTTTTTCATAGTTAACTACATACTGACAGTCTATGTGTTATGATATCTGTGTGTCCATCACAAGGGCGTTAAAATAGTTGAAATAGTTTAATCCAATGCAATCTGATTTCCATTCCTATAGCTACCATGCAACTTTCCACTGAGAAATGTATACGCTTCCACTTGGGCAAGAACTTGAAGCTAATTGCCATATTTCCTCAAGATCATGAATTTCATATTGTGCATTCTTAAAAGATTTTTTTTTTAGTTATCCCCATTGGATATCGTCTAAAATTATTATGGATATTTCATTTGCATTTAATTTTTGACAAGGATAAATAGTACACCTAGTGCTTAAAAATGTACGAAAACATCGTCTACTCAAGTCATAGATAAACATAACGGTTTGTTTCGAATTGTGGAGACATTTATTTTTTACAAGGTTACTTTGTTTCCGCGTTGAATGAGTCACGTGCTGAATATCTATTGTTCTGCAGCTCCATTGCTTCTGCCTGCTGCTGCTGATGTTACCTGATCGACTATTTTGGTCTAGAGTGGCATTCTTTCTCAGAACATGCTGGAAGTAAACGCTTCGGAATCAGTAACGTTATGTTGTTATAGCCGCAGAAGTCTGCTATATTTAATTTCACTCGTTTTGTTCTAGGCTTGCTTTTCACGCTGTTATCCGTGTAGTCTGTGATGTGATCGGGCTCGAGATGTGCGATAGCGTGGTTCTGACAGTGCGTCTGGTTCGGTCCTTCGAGCATCGGAACTTTAAACCAGTGGTTTACAAAGACGTTAATTTAGACCAAACGGTAGAGGAGTTTATAACTTTTGTCAAGCAAGGTAACCACACTTCATGTTTTTCTATATATAGAGTAAATCAGATATTGGGTCAATATATTAAACAGTTACTAATAATATTAACTACATTCAAATACTTATCTCTTTTAAGACGTTTCAACAAAAGCTGGATTGCCTCCACCTTTTAAGAAGTTTGACTATGGTAAGTTTGCAAGCAAACAAATAAATAAATAAAATGAGCAGTTACTGCATTAATATTAGGTTAATAATAATATATTAATATGTTAATGTGCTGTTGCAGACACAATGAAAATCATACACCAGGCACATGGAGCAAAGGTAACTTTAAAACAGGCCAACAACTTGTGGCATAAATTCTGTAATATTTTCATGACTATATTTGTTTAAAACTGCATGTTCTTTCTTCCCCTTTTATCTCACAAAGGTTTACATATGTCCATTTAATTGATGTAAACATCCAGATTTTCACAATGAGTAGTTTTGTTAACAAAATGAGTAAATCTGGTGTGATTAGTATTAATAACGCTCTTTGTTTTCCCTGACTTTAGACGAATGAGCTGGTGATGAGTTTAGAGGATGATGAGAAGTTGATTCTTCGTGATGGCTGCAGGTTAAGAGCGTGTGGTGTTGGTACGTAAAAGCAATATTTAGGTCTGTTGGATTTCATTTGTACATTTCCATAGATTGATACACATCAAAATAAAAATATTTAGTTTAATTTAGCACGTATGCCAAACTGAACCTGTACCTGCTGAAAACTTATATTTCAACGTCTTTCCCCTCCTCACAGCCAATGAGACCGAACTGGCCTTCTTCAGAATGGATGATTATGAAAAGTTCAAGGCCAATCCACAGACAGAATGGTGAACGCGACACAAGAGGCACTTCTTTTCAGCTGCCACAAGCCTCTTGAAATCGGATCGAAACATCTATTTTAATTTCATTTATAGCTATATTTTTTATATTTATTCTTAACGTTCGAACAACTTTAGCATTGTTTCTGATGCACATGTTTAACCGACTTTGTAGGGCGGTGTTGTCACAGATTAATTATTTTCCTGGGTATGAACGCAGTTTAGTCCAGTGCCAAAATGTGCCATTTATTTTATACCTTTTCTTTTTTATTTTATTTACAACAAATCAGATACCAGATATGTTGTTTTATTTCAATAAGGTCTTGGAAATGAATTGCCATTTTGTTAAATAAAGTTGAATGTTTAAATTATGCTTTAACAACACCAAAAAGATTGATTGATTGAAAGTTCAGTTCAGAACAACTACGATAATGACAGCTAATCAGTCAGACTGGGAAAGATTTATTTTAACATTTAGTAAAGGTCTTGGTATGCAGTCAATGCAAACTGTACGACTGGACCATTTTGAATTTGTATTGTGTATAAATAACCAGACTTACAAACATTTCTTATAAACGTTTTACAAAAAATAATTTAACACATGCATTGTTTATAACACATAAATATAATGCAGGTTTGGTTGTTTTTAGTACTCTGTATAACACTGGCCTTCTTGTTACAGAGTTTACACAGTAACTGGCCCTGAAGACAATCATCTGAGGTACAGGCATGCTCTAGTAATCATACAAGGCACATGTTAAGGCATTTTTGTGCATAAGTGGAAAAGAGTCAGGTTTTGTGGAAATGAGAAGGTTTTCAGTCTTTTTCATTAGAATTATGCGATGAAGACCTGAGTGTAAGTCTATGCACAGGTGTAATGCTCAAATATCAAAACAAATCAATGATGATGGCTTTTATATTCTAGTGAACAGTGACCTCTTTATGTACTTTGTACATGTAAGCAGCGCTCTAGTCTGTGTGCCCCTGAGAGAAGATCACGGCTGGTTCATGATCCACCTAATAACACACAAGTACTCAACTATAAAGTATACATTATCCTATCTGTCTTATTATTTTGCCAATATGACAATCTCATTTTTTTCCCATTTTAGATAAGGCTGACTTAATCAAGTCAGAATTTGAGCAGTCTCAAAATACTTTATACACCAAGTTTGTAAATGTAGGGCCTGGTTTCACAAACGGGGCTTGGCTTAAGCCAGGACTAGGCATTAGTTTAATTAAGATATTTAAGCAACTTTTACCAAAATGCCTTATAAAAAAGTATTACAGGTGTGCATCTTAACACAGAACAATGACACTGACATGTTTTAAGATATTTCAGAGCAAGATATTTTCATCTGAGACAGCTCAAACATGCAATTTAGTCTGGGACTAGCTTAAACCCTGTCTGTGAAACTGGGGGTATGTGTTCTTGAAATCTATGCCAGACTTTTATGGTATTCCATTCACCACCACATGGTGGTGCAGTAAGACTGGACAGTTGCTTTTCCTTTCCCATCCTCGGCGGATTCTTGTCAGTCTGGTAAAGATGCATGGCAGAAGAAGGAAGCAACGGCATAGCAGAACAATGCAGGGTAGAGCTACAGCCAACAAGTAGCTTGGCGGCATGTAGAATGGATATGCCTGAATGTGGAAGGCAAAATCCCAGCCAAAGAAGAGTGTGTGCATGATGGACAGAGTCAGAGCAATGTAGCCCAAACCAGACTAAAGAAAGAAGAGAGAGAAAAACAAACCACTATATCTGGTTAATATCAGAGCTACATTTCCATGTTCTCGAAAAAACATTATCAATCAATTTTTGCTCAAAAACTAGCAAGGTATGACTAACAGCAACATGTAGTCTGCAGCACATTGGAAATAGTGTAAACTAGGCATTCAAGAACCACATTTGTAGCTAATCAAGGTAGTCAGAAATATTTGAAAATTACAGACAAGTGTGCTTGCGAGGGGGTTGAATATAGTCTCTGCAAGGGCAGTGGGTCTCATAGTTCAGTGGAGTCTGTTTTACGAACTCAGATGTGCATTAAGCCAGGGCAGAGGTATCCAGTCTTTACTCTGGAGGGTTGCTTTCCTGAAGAACAGAGCTGGGCAACTTTAATCCTGGAGGGCCACTATCCTGCAGAGTTTAACCCTAAACAAAGACACCTGCCTGCAGCTTTCAATTGATCTCGAGGGGTGTTTGATTAGGGTTGAAGCTAAACTCTGCAGAACCTAACCAAATTGCCCAGTCCTGCTCCATCACACCTTGAAACATATAGGTCTTCAATTCCTGGGGACTCGCAGTCCTGCAAAGTTTATTTACAACCTACTTCAGCACCTGACCTGTGACGTATCAAGTGATCCTGAAGTCCTTGATTAGCTGGTTCAGTTGTGTTTTATTAGGGTCAGAGCTAAACTGCTGCTGCATCCCAATGTGCCTTCCTATACTACCCCCTTAAAGCATGTACTCTTTTGGTGAAGAAAAAGTACAAACCTTTGAGTGTGTAATAGAAGAGTAGACAATCTTATCTTTAACTGAGCGCAGTAACACCGCCTTGTCACTAGACTTTCCTGTCAATCATCTTGTCACTGTTAACATCCTCCAAGTTTAATTTTATTTAACTTCCTGCTGTGTTGCAGAGAAAACAAGTAGCATATTGATCTTCCAGTCGCGGGTCTTTAATGTGGAGAACTGCTCATATTTTCTATATAATTGCATTTAAAAGTTAACGACCAAATAGATGTTCATAAAAGTTTACATTGCTGTTGAAGATGAAATCTTATACAGATAACAATAAATATTTTTTTTTACCAGGTTAAATGTTATTATTAACTCAAACCCCTTTTTCTAAACCTCTCTACTCTCTACTGCTGGTTGCGCACGTTTGTCACATTTGTAGAGTTTCTAACATGTTTTGTTTGTATTAATAGAACAGAGGATTGTGGCCAATTTTAGCCTTTAGAGTGTGCACGGATCCACACTTCAAAAAGTAGGCTATCCGGGGACTTTTGGCATGCTCTTTTTAGCATAATAAGCTTCGGGACGTACATATTCTAATCTCACATACTATTTAGGGTTGATAGAATGAAAATTGAGACGCAGGGTGGTAGTCCTCCAGGTTCTAGTCCTGCTCCTGAAAACTTTCTTCTACAGATCTTAGCTCCAACTCTAATCGAACACAATAAAAAATCTAACTAAGGTGCTCAGGGTTATTTAAAAAAAAATAATAAATAAAGACAGTTGTGTTGAAATAGGGTTAAACTGAACTGCAGGAAGCATTTGCAGGGTTAGCTACTAGTTCAACAAAAGCTCCAGCCAAAGTGGTTATATGTGATTCATCTGTTACAGCAGTGTTTCCTAACCCTGTTCCTGGACGCATACCAACAGTGCAAATCATAGAACTCTCCTAATCAAACACACCTGATTCAACTCAGTAGAGACCCCAAGAACTGAAAAGGATAGGCCAGATAAGAGAGACATACAAAAGGCCAGGAACAGGATTGAGAAATACTCTTACGGCGTGCATGGCCTCACCTGTACAAACGTAAACTCTCTCCAGTTAAGACTGTTGCCCACTGAGGGTAGGGAAGTGATGGCCAGTAAAGACAGGACACCCAGCCCCAACACACCACAAGAAAGGTACAGGTCAGATCTCCAAACACCCAGCTCATCCCAGGACTCCTCTGTACCTGCTTTGACCTGATGTGTTTAGACAAATACACAGCAGACACTATACTTTACTGTTGTTAGGCACTTCTAGTCACACGCTTAACGATTAAAGAAACGTAGTCTCAGGTTGGCGCACCTGTCTGTAGGCAGTATTGACAATCCTGTGCAGTGTGATTCTGCGGAGTGGCAGGCAAAGGCTGTAGACTCCATGCAACGCTGCACAAAGGAAGCTCAACAGGCCGAGTTGTTTCCTCCTCTGCAACCAGTTGTCTAACCAGGATGGGAAACGCCGGTACTTGGTGCCCCTCCAGAGCTGCAACCACGCAGCAAACAACCCTG
This sequence comes from Enteromius treurensis, assembly GCA_032275025.1. NCBI lineage: Eukaryota > Metazoa > Chordata > Actinopteri > Cypriniformes > Cyprinidae > Enteromius > Enteromius treurensis. The sequence goes on from JAUCMU010000151.1 coordinate 2,685,522, forward strand.
GCAAGTATACGAGTGCCAGGGTCACCAAGGCTACTGCTGGCAGGCTCTCGTTCACCAGGTCAAGGGCGAGACGGTAGAAAGCATTGTGTCCTTGTGCAAGATAAGGCAGCAAAATACCCCGCAGGAAACCATAGCCGTAGAAAAAGAGGAAAAGAAGGAAGGTGACAACAACTGGGCCGCTCCAAGATGGGAATAGGCGCAATGGGGCTACTTCAATTTCTCGAGCAGCAGACAAGCCACCCATATCCACGGGGTGGAAGCCCATCTGCCGAGCCAGCTGCACAACTTTCTTCTTCCCCTCTGTACTGTTACTGCAGAACAGGACCTACAGTAGTGGAAGATAGACACTTACATATTTCAAATAACCCTGTATTAGTTTTCTTCAAATACAGATAAAACAACAACAGTCCTGACCTGTCTGCTTCCATCGTGAGCCCCAGTCTGCAGCTCCCAGGTTGAAACTGTGTTAAATCCTTTGACCACTAGACTGTCTGGAAACAGCTCAGCTAGTCGTTCGGCATTGGACGGTCCTTGGGTGTTCATCTCTGCTGCGTTACTCACATCCACAAGCACCTTCCCTGCCAGTGCAGACTGTAACCCCAGCAAGGAGTGGTAATGCTCAGGGAACAATGCCATAAACACTAGACACGCTGCTTGTGATACTGCTCCCTCCTGGTTCCTCAGCTCCACTTTATCAGGGAACAGTCCTGATGGGATGCGATTTACACAGCGGCTCCCAACCACTACTCGCACACCAGAAGCTACCAGCCGCAGAGCCAGAGCGCGAGAGAAATCTCCAGAACCGAGTATGGCCACTGCAGGGCTGGTTAGACATAGAGGTAGGGCATCAGCAGGGTCTTCAGAGTCTGAGAGCAAAGGAGTTTTCATATCTTCTGCCATAAACAACCTGAGAAGAAGAATGTGAGTTTAGGAAGTTATATGCATTTATGTAATTAGGCATTTCCATACTGCTGTCCCGTTCCCGTTTAAATAAAATAAACACTGCTCAAACACACAAACCACGTAGTTTTCAAATAAGCCTTAATGACTTGATTAGCTGGTTCAGATGTGTTTAACTAGCGCTACATCTAAACTGTGTAGGGCTGTGGCCCTCCAGGAACTGAGTTTGACACCCCGCGTTAAAGTAATAAAGTCACAAATTCAAATGTTCATGAGAGGTAGAACTACTAGATGTTTGATGAACTATAATTAACTTATATAAGTCTTTTAAAGTGATAGTTTACCCATAAACGTAAATGTGATGTTTTTCTGCTGACCCCCAGGGCATCCAAGATGTAGGGGGCTTTGTTTCTCTTCAGTAGAACACAAATGAAGATTTTTAACTCAAACCTTTGCAGTCAAATAATGGAAGTCAATGGCAACAAAATGTTCCACAGCTCTACAACATACACATACAAAACCACATTAAACCCTACAGCTTGTGACGATACATTGAGGTGTTAAGACACTAAATGATCAGTCTGCAAAAAACGAACAGTTTTTATATGACTTTTTACCTCTTATACACCACAATCTCTAACTGTGCTGAACTCATGCACAACATCTGGTGTGTGACACGGTCACATAGAGATCTACAGAAACAGTCACTAATGAGGCCAGACAGTGACGTGTCACGTCAAACATTAGTCAAGATTTGATCAAGATGCTGTATAGCGACATTTTAAGTTCAGCTTGGGCGGTGGTTCAATGGTTAAAATAGGAAGTTATCTTACACTGAAATTGATTTAATAGATATGTTTGATGTTCATTATACATCAAATGAATGTCAAGTTTTAAACCTCCTGACAGCACGGTTGTGTCAATTAATTTGTCATTATATTGTTAAAAAATATAATTATTTTCTTATTCCACAAAATTCTGACACACAAGAACTAACAATATTTGTACAGCATTGCAGACAAACAAATCAAACAAATATGATTCGGTTTTCTCCATTTTAAATTCTCATTTTTTGTTCTCTGTTTATTTAATGTTTAGCCTACTGAAAACGTGTCAAAATAAAAATTAAAAAAATTAATATTTTTTACATGGCCGATTTGCCAAAGAATAAACAAACAAACAAACATTGGATAACATGTAACTTGTCAATGCAGTTTTTTAGGGCTACAGGCCTATAATAGTTATAGGCTATATTGTTGAACATGTAAAAATTAATTTTTTTCGCTTTTCAGATGTCAGCAGGTTTCGTTTCTGCTGAAGGGGTGGGGGACAAACTCTCAATTACTCAGAGCAAATCCAAAAACATATTTTACATTGAAATTACATTCTTTAACATTATTATTCATCCATATCAGAAAAAAATTATTCTACTATAATGTACTCACCACTTTTAAATAACTTCTCTTTTTCTGGTGACTCTTGGACTGTGCTGCTCCAGGACTATATAACCGGTGCGCTTCCGTTACTGTACACTGGAGATATGAGACCGTGCAGAAAAACACATTCTTATCATACACGAGCTATCTGTATAGAACACAGGGGAGCGTTGCTAAATTCTAGTGTCAAGTTAACAGCTGATTGGTGCGAGTGATCGATATACGAGATGACGTCTCGAGACCTCTCTCCATTCCTTTGCGCTCTGACTCTTCTGAGCTTCGGAGTCAACGCCCCCAACACGCGACTGACAACAGAAAATAACCTGTAATTAAATAGGATTATAAATGATACATAATCCATGACGGGAAGAGACGTGCACTTGACATGGGCCTTACATGAGAAACGTGGCACATTTTACAAAATCAGCTCGTTTTGTAAAAGCGCATAGCGGTCTCAGCTGATCCCGATCGGACATTTATAAACATCTGCACGACAGTGATAAGGACGCGGTGGACATGAGCAGAGAGGGCTTGTTACGCGACGAGGCGGGTTCTCGCTCCGCCGACTCCTCCTGCAGCTCTAACCGGACAATGACGGTGTGTGTGTCCGTGCTGGCAGTACTGGTTCTCGGTATCGGGATCCTCTGCGCGTTGGCCGCCGGTCCGCTTCATGCGCAGTGCTTTGTTGAGTGGTATGTACAGTAGTAATCGCATCTGATACATATTAAATAAAAAGGTTTGCAGGTCAACATTTACTACATATTATTTAAATTATTGTATTGCATGCACACATATGCATATTAAATACTTTCATATTTTCCGATTTAAACCTGTTTTTATTTTATTTTTTTTAAATAAGGAAAATAGGTATTTCTTGCTTTGACGTCTCCTCCCTCTTGGTCAATCAGATTAAAGAGTGGTCAACAGAAACATGTCCTGGGAAGAGTCAAAGATGCCTTTATTATGTGAGTGTGTGAATTGATAGACTAAAGAAAATACTTATTATATAGCCTATTATTACCATGCTGACGTCCCAAGCATGATTGAAACCTGAAATTGATTGCAAAATTTTGAAGAGCAACCATAAGTACAACCGCACTAGGGAATCTAGATATGCTAGGTGTGCATGTGCATATTGGCCCAAGGCAGACTGAAGGCCCGTCCATTTGGACATTTGAATTAAAATGAGGGTACAAATTCTTAATTTGTGGTCAAGGTAAATATATATTTGTCTGCGTGTCCTATGCAGAGCTCAGTAATTTCTGTGAATGAGGTTTTTTCACTAGCTGGCGTATAACAGCAGCATATTTTTTTAACTACACGCAAACGCTGAATTGTGTAGCAAAATTAAAAAGAAAACAAAAACAGAAAGGTCGGTAGCTAGCTAGTTGAAAAGATATAAAAGGATTGACAAATACAAACATAAAATTGGGGCCTTAAAGAGTAAAGAGAGGGTAGAGAAGTTAGTCACGATACAAACACCTTTTATTTATGTGTTTATTTATTTAATTAATTAATTTAATTATATTATTTTTGCAAAGGCCCAAGGCTGACTTTTTAAGCCACTGTACTGCACCTTTACTATCTTGAACACAAGAAGTCACCATAACACATCTTAATTATCCTCCACAACAATCAAATAGATTATGCTAATCTTTACTTTGCCTACTTTTTCTTTCTTGTTGCTCTACAAGATTTTGGGCATATGCTTATTATGCGTGGCTAACTTGGCTACATGTGACTGTGGTTCATCTCTTTAGCTGGTGTCTGTAGATGCAGAGGACATCACTGCCACACACACCACTCCAGTGATGAGGTTTGTGGATGACATTACCTTTAATCTGAGCAGTCCAGACCCAGATACCTGTGATGTTCAGGTGAGTGTGACAGTAGCTTTCGTTGATGTCTTGACAATAATTAGATCTTACTGAAGCAGTCCTAGGAACATTTAGTCGTTGTCTGTTTTTGAATTCTCCTCAGGGCCGCTCTGTCTCTCGAAGCTGGTATGCCATTTTAGACTCAGGAACAAACTACATGAACATGTACAACCTCATGAGAGGTGAGTGAGACAGACAGAAGTCTAAATAACATTACTATGGATGTCTTAGAGAACTGTACACACTCCATTTCCTTTCCAAATAAATATGGGCTGTTAAAGCTATAGTCTGTAACTTTGGTTAAAAATGATCCAAAATTATTAGTTGTATCATATAATCAGCCAGTGTTCAAAACTATAGCCTTGCTTTAGCCTGATTCACGGTTAGCTTATAACATTGTTTTCTGAGTGGTGCGGTAGGTTTTCTAAGGGAGCATAGTTTGCTTTTTGGGTTAAAAGAACTTCTTAAAAGAACTTCTTAATATAGTTCAAATGATGTGACAATTGATTGTTTTATGTTCATGTAGCTGCACTAACCTTGTCAAAACTAGGGTCGTTTGGGGTTTTTCGATAACGGTGCAAATCAATACTTTTAAAATGGTTCCGGTACCTAAACCAGTACTAAAAAAATTATTTAAATAAATAAATAAATCCCCAAAAAAGGACGGATACTGGATGCCAGATGGCGCTCTCGCACAGAAAATTCACATATATCCAGTCACAGAATAGCTGTACTCATAGCTGTCAAGGGAGCTATTGCTGTAACTAAGTAAACAGAAGAAAGAGACATTTTGAATGATAAAACAAAGACAAATAAACACTGGCACAAAAAATCTTAGTTTTTGCTAACATCTGACACAAATCAGAATTTGTTGCACAAGTGTAAACACAAAATCCACATGAGATTTCTTCCAAATGTGGATTTTAATTTGATACATATCCGATATCTGGACATCCGACCTACGTCTAAACACACATCTGATTCCCCGCAGAACTGGGCGACACCAGGGTGATTATGGACATGAAATTATCCAGCCATGGTGTCTTTTTTAACATAAATATATATATATATATATATATATATATATATATATATGTATATAGGAGGGAAAACAAAGCCTCAAATTCCCTTAATCATCAACACAATGAGAAAAAACTTAAGAATATATTTATGATGTGCAGCAAAGGATAATTGAGCTTCACCAGTTAGTGAAGTGGCTTTAAGAAAAGATCTAGAGCAGTGAAAATATCCATTTCCACCATCAGGGAAATAATGAAGAATTTACAATTAACACACAATGTTAGGAAACTGCCTGGAAGAGGACGTGTGTCTCTATCCTCCTAATACACGGAGAGGAGTAAAGTTTGAGTGGATAAAGACTCTTCAAGGACCACAGCTGGAGAATTGCTGAAAATATTGTCAAACAGCCCCTACATCAGCACATGGTGTTCAGGAGGGTTTAAGAAACATTCTCCTCACTCATCCAAAAACAATCTCCAGCATGTACATTTTTTCAGACAGGACTGGAACTGCAAATGAGACCGGCTTCTATGATGAGATGAAACAAAAAAACGAGCTTTTTAGCAGTTTGGTAAACGCATGGATAAAAAGTGCTACACAAAATCTGTGCAGAAATGTATGTTTTGTGTAAAAACTGGAAGAGCTTTGCAGCAAACCACCAAAATAAGTATTTTTAATCTGAAGAATTATGACATAAACTGTATTGCTTCTTTATACAAGTAATAATAATAATAATAATAATAATACCTTTTAAGAATAGCATAACTAAAGAATTATTTGTAATTTATAGTTATACAGTGCTTTTGTGCTGTGTCTTGACAAAAATGCAGTATGTTGTTGTAAATTAAGTATCCTTTCAATTAAATGAAACTGTTAGCATTTTATGAATTAATTTAATAAGACACAATTTATGAATGCATCTTTCTGCTTGTGTGTGTTGCAGGAAGTGGTCTCTCATCTTCTCCAAGTTTCAGTGAATCTAGCAGTGACAGACTGTGCACCCAGTTCACCTCCACGCGACAGAAACTTACCCCATAAACACATCTGGATCACTGAATATTCATAGAATAAATATATGATTTATTTGTGTGTTTTTTTTTTTTATTACTTCATGGAAAATGTCAAACGTTTTACCAGTGATACTTGACGTTGACATTAGTATTAACTAGCAATAATAAATTATGGTTCAGAATAGAAAAATGATTTAAATAAATTATTTTACCCACAAGCACTCTTTATGTTGGTATCACTACACAGCTACAAATTGTAAACAGTGGCGCTAGAGAACAGGACAAAACCCGGAGTTGCAGTGAACACAAACCCCGGAGGGTGGATTTATTAACAGAACCAGGTGAGTACAACACAGCGGTGATGGTGGCGGTGACGGTGCTTGGCGTGCTTGTGAATCCCTTTCTTTCCCCAGGTTGCAGTGGTGAGTGCTCCAATGATCCAAGTGAAGTGATCCGGGCTTCTCGCTCACGGCGTTTCGTCTGCGGGAGTAAAGACAACAAGTAAGTCATACGCCAAGTCAAATGGAGTCGTAGCTCAACACTTCCTTATTTCAGTGTCTCTTTTATATCGGTCCGGCCGTGAGCGATTGGCCCGGGATGATCGGTTCCAGGTGTGAATCCTTGGTTTCCAGGACGACGCTGATCGCCGCCCGTCACAATATATTCAGGAATCATCTACATACACTTTGTGATGCCTGTACATCTTTTATATCCTAAACATTTTACTTTTACATCATTCAGTGTCCTATAAGTTATTTAAAGCCATTTAAAGCACTTTATATATATATATATAGTGAGTACACTAGATACCAGAATTTGATTACAAATCGACCATGCACATGTTTCATGTTATTATAATGTGAGTTTATTATCCCTGTACATGATGGCATTAGTCTCAGAGACACACATTGACAGAGTACAATGGAAAACACCCAAATGGAAATGTAATGCAAAAAAGCATGCTATTTTATTTCAGCTTTTGCCTTTAACATTTGCATTATTTTAGGCTCAAGTTTACAATAATCCTCTTTAAGTCACTTTTACAAATATTCATTGCCTTTATATAGTTTTTGGCTAAATACTGTTATTATTACACCAGTATTCTAAAACTACATAAAGAATGCATTATGACAGAAAAACTAATAATTCAGAATAAATCTAATAATTCACCAGCACAAATAGAAAACTATATATGCTATAGAAAACCATACATATTTTCTATCTTTTTTTTATTTTTTCATTTGTTCATACTTTTACATTAGATATTTCAATAGACATAATTTCCTGTGTAATGTTAATTTTTTTTTTTTTTTTTTTTGCTCTAGTGTACTGCTTTTGTAAACTAGGGTAGCACTATTTGTCCCCAATTAATACCTCCTGCCACCAGATGAATTCCTTCTTTTATTATTCTTGTTTATGAGTTGCTTTGACTAAGTACTGCTAAATGTGGGATTATAAAATGAAATGTAAATGCTATGGTTATTTTCAAGCATTTCGGCAGATTAAACCCTATTCTAAGAGCAGCATCTGTGCATGTAGTTACCACTGAATGTTTGCATTAGTTGTTTGCATTTAACTTTATTATTCTCAAGGCAAATGCTTTCCTGCTTGTTAAGATGGTATTAAAGATTTGTTTTACTAATTTGCATTTTTGAAAACAAATCCTTTTATGGATTTGGAGTCATATTATGATGACGAGATTTTACTGGTATATCAGAAAGCTGTGCAAAATATGAGATTGTGATTTTTGTTGTAATTTTGTTAAGGTGAGTTTGCATATGATACGCATCTACCCCACAGACCTCATCCTTCCCATCGCGTAGAATATGAAACTGGGTAGCCATGGATGTTATTTTATCCATGGTTGGTTAATTGTTAACTACTTTGAAGGGTTATATCCCAGCAAATAAAAAGCAAACTGTACATCCGTAAATTGTTCAGATGAGAACAAAATCTGGAACCATTTAACCACTTAACTGAATCATGTTATTTAAAAGTAAGCATTTAAGAAATAATAAGACATGCTAGCAAGCCAAATAACAATTTTTATGCATACCTAAAATGGTCCTTGTTACAGCTAGGGCTTTTCTACAGTAGCTGTTACTTCATTGGATTTCCTGTGAGAACGTCCTGAGCTCAAGCTTTCACATCAGTAATAACGTTCATAAAAGAAACTCTTTCAAGTAGGTTAATTAAACATGACTGGCTAAAAACACTTTATTTCTGCATTTACTGTCTCCATCCAGTCTCACATTTTGGAAAGTTTATTTTTGTTCACATGTTTGGTTTTTTAAAACAACCACAATCTCAACTCAAGTAGAATACATTTGCTTGGCACAATGAAATTGTGACAAAATCTTGAAAGAATTGGTTTTTAAAAGAAAAGGTTTATTTGACTGGTGAAATGCACCTGTTTTGTCTGTAAAGGTGTGCTGTGATTGGTGACACCATCCCTCTCATTTGTCATTGGCTGTATGTCAAAGTAAGAGAGATAATCAAGTCATCAAAAATCACAGAAACTCTTCAGTGGATGAAGACGAAGATGAAGACGACACTTGCTCTGCTCCTAATCATGGAGCTCTATGCACTCTCCTCCAGTCTCAAACAACATTTCTTTGTGGATCAGCAGAAGAAATGGTATTCTGCAGATATCTACTGTAAAACATACTTTCACGACCTTTCCACTTTTATCAATGAGAACGAGGAACAGCAGTTTTTGAAAGATGCAGCTCATCAACATTCAAATGCTTGGGTTGGACTCTACACAGAATCAGGAGTCTGGAAGTGGTCTGGAGGTGAAAATGCAACTCAGATCAGCTGGGATGCTGGTCAACCAGATAATACTGATGGCTGTGTTTATCTACACATTGCCCGTAAGAAACTGCATGACAAAGACTGCATTGTTCAATTTGCCTTCTTCTGCATGACAAACTTTACTCTGGTGAGTCAGAAAGAGACCTGGGAAGGAGCTCTGGAATTCTGCAGGACTTATTATACTGATCTGGCCAGTCTGAGCACAACAGAAAGGATGAATTCAGCTTTAATGGAAATCTCTCAGGCTGAGACAGAATATGTGTGGACTGGTCTTCGTTTTTTAGCAGGGGATTGGTTCTGGGTCAGTGGAGAAGATCTTAACTACACAGCCTGGTCTCAGAACGAACAGCCCCAGTGTCCTGCAGGAGACCTTCGCTGTGGAGCCCTGGACAAGCAAACAAAGCTTTGGACACACAGAAACTGTGAGGAAAAGCTCAGCTTTGTTTGTCAGTATCATGATACTAACCAATTTATTAAAACGCAAAAAGGGTAATGCTTTCTAAAATTATATATTGGTCAGTACTACATTAATACACTCGACAGAATCACTGTGATTGTTGTAATGCACAATTCTGTAAAGAGTGTAAAAAGAAATATGATATATGTGCAGAGCTAAATGTACTGCTTTTTTTTTTTCATTTTCACTTCATTTGCAACAGTCCAAATTGTCCAATGCTGTGTCATTTTTGCCTGAAGCCCCTGTTAATCCTTGTGTCACTGATTGTCCAGAAGAGGGCACTATGGGTTAGTATGTTGGTGTAAAGATGCAGAGGAAGACATGAACAACCATGTGGCATGATGTTTGTTGTCTACCCTTGATACTAATAAATCTAAAATGTAACTTCTGTAATCTCTGAATCTTCATGCTCATCGGGACTTAAAACACTAGAGTACTTGTACATTTCATATCCGTGGCCAGGGGAAGGCTCTATGATTCAACAAGAGCAGTCCAAAAACGTACAGCTGTTCTGAAAAAAGTGACTCGAATGATTGGCATCGCTGGTTTATTTGACAGAAATATGGAACACAAATAATAACTACTGAAATATTCACAGGAAAAATGTCTCTCAGGTCAGTCAGAGCACTCACAGTACACAGGCACCCATGATGGCCGTACTTACTTATAGCCTGACCAATGGCTGAATTATTACCATATTGCTATCAGGGTATTACAGCAAATTAGCTCAGTATGTGTAATTAATTATCAGATCTCAGAATTTACCAAATTAATCTTACAGTTATTTCATGTGTTTGTCCACCAAGCAGACAGTAATCATTTCCTTGATCTTAGTGCTGCGTTCAACACTATAGATTATGACATACTAATAGATCGACTACAAAATTATGCAGGTATCCAAGGGCAGATGGTTTAGATCATACCTGTCTGATCGCTACCACTTTGTTTATTTAAATGGGGAGTCATCGCAGTTATCACCAGT
>JAUCMU010000151.1:2711714-2725546 GCA_032275025.1 Enteromius treurensis
AATGAATTTTAGATCTTTAAGTCCATCTCATGAAAAATCGGAGCAGAAACAAAGGTGTTGCGTTTATATTTTTGTTGGGTGTATAGTACTGTACATCTCAGATGCACTGAGGTAGTGTGAACTTTCAGCAAATTTTGTTTTTTGGGTGGACTACTTTAAAGGCCAAACAATCCTATATAACTGCAGTGCAGGAAAATATGAGTAAATATACACGCACACACAGTTTCATTCTCTCTCCGTGTCTATCACGGTCTTCCTTTCGTAGTAATTGGGATCATATACAGCAGGAAGCATCACAAACAGAGACTAACTCTCATCTGCAAACAACACACATATGGTAACACACAGGCCAAACAAGCACAAGCATTTCTGACATAATTAGGGCTGTTTGTGGCAGAGGTGGAGTCAGTGTGGATTCACTACAGCCCTGCATCACAGAAAAAAACACACCCGTAAAACATTCACGTTTACATGGAAAACTACAATTTTAACATATTTTTTTTAGGTCAAATCAGTTATGTGATGACATGCTGTGTTTTTGTATTGTGGCCTATGAACCCTGAGTAGCACACACAACACAGTATTTTCATCCTACTACTGCACTTATTATTGTTTGAAGCAGTTAGCAATGGCATGGAATTTCCTGAACATTTGGCCATATAACAAAAAATGTGCTTATAAAAGGTTTGCATCAATGTTTTGGAGTTTGAACATTTCTAATGAAATTATGTTCAACCAACAAACCACATTTGTGTAGGAGGAACTCTATCATTTGTAGCATGAATAAACACACATTTCCATGATGTTCAATGGTGGAACCTATGAATTTGATCTATTTCTGTTTAAATGAACATCAAGCATATCACATGATAAATGTAACTTATTCAGCAAATGGTTTTAATGAACGAGTAAAATATTACCTGTCACTGTTAGTGGAGTGCAGTGTAGTTTAGATTACACACAACTGTAAGTTAATGTAATGACCAACAATTAAAAGGTCAAATTAAATCAATAATATAAAATGGTTAACTTTCAAGTTGCAATTATGCATTTATTATCTTGCAGCTGTTGTAATCGTTCCACTGAATTTTATTTCAGAGCTCCACATTTAATTTTTCAGCAAATACAGTCACATTTGAGCCTGCTGCCTCTTTTAACACTATGAGTGCTTGGAAACAGAGGAGAAATGTGTCTCTCTCTTTGTCTGTTTGTGTGTGAGTGAGTGAGTGAGTGAGTGAGTGAGTGAGCGAGCACAGGTTTATTTATGAGTGGATGTGTGCAAGGGCTAATATATTCATGTGTGTAAGAGTGAAGAGAGAGGGAATGTGTGTGTGTCAGTTTATTTACGGTTGTGGTCTCTGTCACACACGCAAGCCTGAGTCACAGCAGTCAGACCCACATCTAACAGCCGAGAGAGCAGATAAGTTTAAACACGAAGACACACACACACAATGACACACACACAGAGACAAACACAGCCGTGAATAAGCTGGCACACAGATTCATCCACACAAACATGTGAGCCTTTCCCTATAAATAAAGAAAATCGGGGGCAAATAGAATAGCAGAGATAGAGTCGTTCACTCTCGCTCGTACATGTCACATCTCACATGGTTTCCAGGCAGAACTCTTGCAAGAGGGCTCAAGTTTTAGATAAGGCCTGGGGTAAAACACTCACTCCCACCTTAGTCTGCCAGATAGAGCAGCTCACTGCCTCCTGAATCCACCCTCAGCACTGCCTCTGTTTACTCTCTTCTGATGATGCACCTGTGAAACACAGATCAACCTACTCAAGGTCATTCTGACTGAATTATCTCCTTGTCTCAAAACGAGAACCACTCTTGCAGTAATTTATTTAATTTAGGATACATGCTACACATTTGATTGTACACTGGTGCATGCTCTATAGAGATGTTTGTTATTAATGGCAACTAAATAATGTCACCATATGGAGAGGTGCACATATATTAAAAATAAATTTCCCAGGCAAAAAACACAAGCAGTGCTTTTGTGCTTATATTTTATTATATATTGAAGTGATCACTGACATTACAGGCCTGTCAGCGTTTGCCGTGAACTAACTGTTTTCATATTTAGTTAGCTACTTTTATATTAGTGTTTTTTCATTTTCTTCCACAGAAATGTATACTAAAGACCTTTATCAGCTAAATGTCATGTAAGCAATACAAGTAGTCTAAAATGCATCAAATTATACTCAATGTTATGCATTGGTTATTATAAGGTTATTATAAGGAAGCTTTGTTGCCAATTTTACATTAATTGCTTTCCAAAAGGACTATAGTAAGTTTGACTTGCCAGTTAATTTAGATGTTGTTATTTAAGGTTACCAGTGTATTTACATGAATTCTAGTGTCTAGTGAAAAAGGCTAAGCATTCTCATATCCGAAATTTGCACAGAACTTGAAGTGTTAAACTAAATTTGGTCATGATTGCCAATTAACAAAAACACAAGTCTGCAGAGAAAATGGGTTTAAATTCTGTTAAAAAAGAGCAAATGTGTTGTTACGGTCGTATCGTTCTCTATATTTATTTATAGCTCTAGAGAAGATATTATCATAGCAGCATCCAAACTGCAACTGCGTTGCTACGTCAGTCAGCGCGTCTCCTCTCTCTGCGCGCAACATTCACCGCTCCGCCTCGTGCTCCGGCGCGAGTGCCAAAGCCCATAGTTTCTTTGACAACTCACGCACAGACAGTGCTATTCTGCCAGAGGTCACGAGAAGGAGGTACGGCACATTTCTGTGTTGGTGGGGAGTGTGTATTTTTATATACATTGAAAGGAGAGAGAGTTTTCCCCTCTTGCCATACTTTCCAGTTCGCGTGTCACCATTTCCGCCAAAAACGAGCCGGACTTTTTAGCGCGAGCTTCCCGGGTGCTCCACAGCAAGCGAATAATTGGCGCGGTCGTGGGCATCGTCATGATCGTGGCGCTGGTCATCGCAATTCCGCTTCTGATCCAGACCTCCGCGGTTTCAGCGCACTACGAAATGATGGGCACTTGTCGGATGATCTGTGATCCGTACAACCCCAAACCAAGCGCCACGGCGCTGGAGGTGATGCAGGATCTCAGTGCCATCCCCCCAGCTTTCGCTCAAGGGACTAGAGGGGAACCGGGCCGTCCGGGCAAACCGGGACCCAGGGGTCCACCTGGCGAACAGGGTCCACCTGGTCCAAGGGGACCACCTGGAGACTCCGGAAAACCTGGATTTACCGGCATCACTTCGGGAACGGCGAGGACTGAGACTGGAGACGTTGGTCCGGCACTGGGGAACATCAAGATCGCGTTTTATGTGGGTCTCAAGAACCCCCACGAAGGCTACGAGGTGCTCCGGTTTGATGATGTTGTGACAAATGTGGGAAATCACTATGATCCCACTACTGGCAAGTTTACGTGTCAGGTTTCGGGGATTTACTACTTCACCTACCATGTGCTGATGCGCGGAGGGGACGGAACAAGCATGTGGGCAGATCTCTGTAAAAACGGACAGGTATTTCTAAGGCAAATACATGATGCGAATTAAGGCTAATTGAGACCTGAGAAACCCAAAGCGGGGTCAAGAGTAAAAAATGATGGAGCGTCTTGTTTTTAAACGGCGTTCCGCACAAAAGTTTAACAGCGCGCTGTGGTGTTTAGGAAATAAACAGTGTTGTCATTATTCATCACTTTACTCTAGATTTCCGCACCGGGCAGACAGAATTGGCCAAGTTTATTAAGACACGCGCGATTTCGTCCAGAACGTTCTAGGCAATAATCGAAAAAGTCTATGGCACTTCAAGTCGTTAAATAATTCGCACACCGATTAAACAAATTTCCAAATTAGCTCTATACGATTACTTTGATACAATCCAGTTGCGCACGACGCGTTTCAAACAAGATCCGCTATTTATCTGTTTGGAGAACTCTGAATGAGACCGTGTTCAGACACATTCTGTTATTTATTCTGTTTATTCTGCTATCAAAAGCTGAAAATTGGTGTAAGCAGATAAAAAGGCCTTCTTGATTGAAGTAAAAACAACGAATCTCTGGGGATAGCCTAGAGGGCTATATGATGATAATTTAATCGAAAGACATCATGCAATAAAATACGATGTGCATGTTTGCATTAAAAACAAAACACTGGTTGCTGCAGACAATGGGGTGAATGCATGTATGATGTGTTTAAATAAGTACCAACAAATACTGATACAAATAATGTATTGATTAACGACTTTGATTTTTTCCACAATACTAACAAAACAGGAGATTAAACGTTTTAAAATATCCTTATTGAAATAAAAATGATTTTTTTTTTTAATCAATGAAGATCCCTTAAATTTGTTTCAGAAACACAAGCATGTGCTGCGAGTCCAGTGGCACTGAATGACATTCTGCGTTTGTTTGCTCAGGTTCGGGCGAGCGCCATCGCGCAAGACGCCGATCAGAACTACGACTACGCGAGCAACAGTGTCGTGCTGCACCTTGACTCTGGCGACGAGATTTATGTCAAACTCGACGGCGGAAAGGCGCACGGAGGAAACAACAACAAATACAGTACATTTTCTGGTTTCATTCTGTATCCAGACTGAGCTGTCCTCCTGCTTCGTCTCAAGCTGACTGTTAATGAATCTCCTCTCTCCGCGCGGCACACTCTCTCGACACTCCATTGTCATTCCTGTCTGTAGTGTCGTTGGGAATATAAGGGTCATGTGAACTCAGCGCCAGTGTGAGAATATGTTGTCTGAATTTGTCCCTTTCTGTTTAATGATGTCTTGTGTTTGGCTATCATACGCAATTAAATGAAATGCGTAATTACGCACAGGATGGTGATAAGGATACAACATTTAAATGATTATTAGCACATCTGTAATTGTTCTCAAGGTAAATTTTGCTCGAATTAAATTGTTTTCCTGCATTTATGAGTCAGCTTCTGGGGATAGACGTTCATGCATCAAGCATCATTTGGCCTAAATCCGGATCAGAAAAGTTAAGCATTCCAGCTCCTTGAAAGAGTTCACCCAAAAATTAACATTCTGTTTTTGTTTGTCCACTCGTGTTGTTTCAAACCTGCATGACTTACTTTCTTCTGTGATACCCTTTTTCCAGCTTTTTCTTCCTATAACAATGAAAGTCAGTGGGGTCCAAAGTTGTTTGCATTCCTCAAAATATCTTTCTTTGTGATCTACAATAGAAAGAAGTCATAGAAACTTGAACAACCTAAAGGGCGAGACTATGATGAAGGGATATTTTTGTGTATATATCTGGCTGAAACATCCCTTTAAACACCTGCAAATGTGTCTGTTTTATGCCTATGGCTGAATGTTTATGAGCATTACAGTAATAAGGTTCTTCTGAGACCTTTAGCGTTAACACATCTAATACAAAGAGCATGCCAAACATCACAACCGCAAAAAAGAGAGAGAATCCTAAAAGTGAAAATGATGTCTAGTGCACTCAACCAAATAGAGTCTGTGTATAAAACTGGCCAAAATTACAACAACTTCCACTATTCAGAAAAACACTGCTGTGCTTTTGTATTGGTAATTGGTGCCTGTACATTCAGATGTTTTACGTTCTGATTCAAATAGATAGAAGGTTAATAAACATCCTCAAACATCAACAAAGTGTCTGTTAATCCGTTCGATGCTTGGTTTATACATAAAGAGCCTTCATAGGTGCATTGGAGATCCAACATGAGGAAGAACAGTAATATGAAACATAAACATGTCTTTTAGTTTATAAATAGCCACAGGTTTGATTAGCAGACTAATCTTTCATACATGTTTACCCAACACCCACTTACAGCAATTAAACGCCCTGGTGCTTGTCTTTCTAGGACTCTACTAATCTGGTCTGATTTGTTTGCCTAGTCTGATTTGTGGAAAACACATCTCTGTCTGCCAGCCCCTCTAAACCCGAAAGATTTACAGGCTTTGACAAAAGAGCAGAATTTTATGGTTGTTCACACAACCCATGAATTAAAATGAATCTGGAGAACACCTGAATTATTCTGGTTTAGTCTTGGATTATTTGTTTGAAGAATTTGACCGACCATTCGTCTGTGTTGTATATATAAATGTCATATAGCGCTGAGTGACGGTTCAAGGAGAAGTTGCAGAAAAACATGGGCCCTGATAAGCTTTTATTAGTCCATGTGTGTGCGTGTAAGTGTGATCTGATCCTCGTGATCATGTGAGGAGGCACAGCTGGTAGTTACAGAGTGAAAAACCGAGCCAGGGGGCTCACATCACTTTTCTCTCTCCTTCTCACTCTCCTCCTTGCTCATTTCTCTCAACTCCTCTGATGCTCTTTAAAATATAACAGAACACACTGAAGCAGCTGGCTAACAGACCTGTCACACTGTTTTGCATTGGAAGGCTTTCAGGGAGTCGGCAGTAGCAAACACACACACACCCCAGTAATTACATGACATCATTTAAAGCATCTCCGTCACAGCAACTTTATTTCATCATTAGACCTCACGGACAACACGCTGCTGACACTCTGTGCAGCTACATCCTCACACTCAGTCTCCAACACAATCACACATCCCTGTTAAACATCGCCAGAAGTAGCTTATAGAATAATCCAGTCATTTAGCCCTCATGTTCTTTTGAGATACATTTTTTTTTGTTTTTATTGATGTCACAGACACGAATAGTGTAGTAAAATACAAATAATATGAAAACTTCCTTTTTTAAACTAAAACCCATAAGACATATTATTGATGCGTTATCAATCTGATGCATTGCAAAGTAGATAAACAGGTCTCAGATATGTGATTAGTATCAGTTTTAGTGTAATAACCCGACCCAAGCAACAACCAGTTGTCAGAAACTGCAATAATAATCCAAAATAAAAGAGGGAAGATCGTATCTAAAGAGTATGAAGTGTGTACACATTCAAACTTCAGACCTAGACTCAATTATATTTCAGTATAAATCTGTTTTCACTGAAATACTACTTACAGAGAAATAATACTTCAAAATACCACAGTAAAACCATAGCACATTTTTAAGGGTATTCTTTAGGGGAAAAACAAAACATATCTATAGTGACCCTTCCTCTGCTGTATATCAAGATACACGTGGTCCCCTAAGGTGAAGACATTTGCAATGCAGTCTAACACACAGACACATGCTGTCCATCATTCATTATACCTTTTTCTCTAATGCACAGCACGCCTCAGCCAATCAGAGGTTAAAGGCCAAGCAGTTGGTTCCAACGCATGTAAAAGAGGAGACACCAACACATACACACTTTTCTAGCTGTTCTCAAAGACACCCAGCACAGAATAAAGGGAATGCAATAGATTTTTGAAGTGCAAACAAATATAGTATGAGTGTACAATGTGTGGAGCATATACTGGCTTTCATGCATTAACAGTATGTGTGGTGTGCATTTGTCTACTTGTTCATTTGTGTATATTCTGTGAATGATGTTAAAACAAATTCACACATTAGCTTGTGGTGTTGTCATAATGATTTTGGCAGTTCAGTAGCTATAATAATAACAATAAAAATCACAACTGCACATATACCAGTTTTATTTTGTTAAAACTGATCCCCCCACTGCTCCAGGTGTGTGTTCACTGCTGTGTGTGTGTGTGTGCACAATTCTCACAACCCCTTGGGCATAAATGTAGCTTTTTAAAGGTTTCAAAGACACACACATCCTCTAACGAGCTGATGAGGTCTGCAGTGTTGACTAATTATGTGGCGTGTACTATGTGAAACTGTTCTGAGGCCTTTTATCTGCTAAGAGATGACAGCTGTCAGTCAGCAGGACCAAAATCTCTGGCCTCATCTGCAGAACTGTCAACAAGCACAACAGACACAAAAGCCCAGAGTACGTAAGAGACTTTCTGCCATTTAAGCTTCTGAAACTCAGTGTGTGATGTGTGCGTCGGAGAGAGTTTTCTGAGTGTTTCTTCAGTTCCTGCTGACATTTACCTTCTTATATCGTCTCATGTAATTTTTATGAGCAGTTGCTGCCCAGTGTTTGAGCTCTCTTCAGCTCGGGTGTGTGTGAACGCCAGTGTGAATGGATATGTGTCAGCGTGCTTTGTTGTGGGAGTGCAGTTGTTTGTAAGCATCTGATTATGTGATTGTGAGCATGTACTGTATGAGAGTGTGAACGAGAGCTCATGTGAACTAGAGTGTCATGTTTGTAATGTTATGCTTGGAATGAAAGATAAGCCCACTATACTATAGGACAAGCCGATTAGAAAAGGGTAGATGCACAAGTTTTGAACTGTATGGTATATATTGCATTAGATTACTGTATAAACAAGATATAAAGCAAATTCCTGTAGTTCAAGCAATGGAGCATTATGCAACAGTACGGTCATGGGCTTGTTTCCCATTGGGAATGATCAAATGTTATTGACCTCCAAACACTTTTATCATTGTGCATTATATTGATGTTATCATCACAAAACCAGCTACAAACTGACAAAGTAAACTCGCTTGATAGCTCACCTGGTACATTACTGCACTTGCTATGATCAAGTATGAATCACAATAAAAGAGCTTCAAGATTCTCTGAAACAAGGTGAAATGGCATGATTGCTTTAGCAAATGCTCTTTTATGTCATTTTTGGTTTATTTTGGATTTTAGTGTAGGCGGTACGGTAGACCCTGTACGGCTGAAACAATGTATTTATTTACTTAAATACAGTTTTTTTCTTACTCTTAGTTCATAAATATATGTATATACACTTTAACAACACAATGTAACTCCTAATCAATCACACTTCTGTGAAATCAAACTGCCCACTTAGGAAGCAACACTAATTGATGATCAGTATCACATGCTGTTGTGCAAATGGAATAGACAACAGGTGGAAATTATAGGCAATTAGCAAGACACCCCCAATAAAAAAGTACTTCTGCAGGTGGTGACCACAGACCACTTCTCAGTTCCTGTGCTTTCTGGCTGATGTTTTGGTCCCTTTTAAATGCTGGAGGTGCTTTCACTCTAGTGGTAGCATGAGACGGAGTCTACAACCCACACAAGTGGCTCAGGTAGTGCAGCTCATTCAGGATGGCACATCAATGCGAGCTGTGGCAAGAAGGTTTGCTGTGTCTGTCAGCGTAGTTTCCAGAGCATGGAGGGGCTACCAGGAGACAGGCCAGTACATCAGAAGACATGGAGGAGGCCGTAGGAGGGCAACATCCCAGAAGCAGCACCGCTACCTCCGCCTTTGTGCAAGGAAGAACAGGAGGAGCACTGCCAGAGCCCTGCAAAATGACCTCCAGCAGGCCAAAAATGTGCATGTTTCTGCTCAAACGGTCAGAAACGGACTCCATGAGGGTGGAATGAGGGCCTGACGTCCACAGGTGGGGGTTGTGCTTACAGCCCAACACCGTGCTGGACGTTTGACATTTGCCAGAGAACACCAAGATTGGCGAATTCACCACTGGTGCCCTGTGGTCTTCACAGATGAAAGCAGGTTCACACTGAGCACATGTGACAGACATGACAGCGTCTGGAGACACCATGAAGAATGTTCTGCTGCCTGCAACATTCTCCAGCATGACCGGTTTGGCAGTGGGTCAGTAACGGTGTGGCGTGGCATTCTTAAGAGGGCCATACAGCCCTCCATGTGCTTGCCACAGGTAGCCTGACTGCCATTAGATACCAAGATGAGATCCTCAGATCCCTTGATTTTGTTGTCAGCACTTTCAACTATGTAATGAACAAAGTAATTAATAAGAATATTTAATTCATTCAGATCTAGGATGTCTTATTTTAGTGTTTTCTTTATTTTTTTGAGCAGTGTATATACATTGTGGCAAGCCGCCCAAGCACTTGTCAACGTCGCCCTGTCAACGGACTCAAATCAGCTGCACCTCATCAGCCTCGGCTGATCAGCCGTGGCTGCAGCTCATCAGGACAGCGCTTTAAAAGCAGCACGCAGAGAAAGCACGAGTGAGAACGCTCTCCACTTACATTGGAATGCTTACCGGTTTCTCTCTTTGCCATAGACAGCAGCCGCGACTGATCAGACGATCTCCCTGCACGGACACTTCACCGAAGAGTACAGAAGACGGGCACAAGCACCAGCACACCGGACATAGCACTTCTCCACACTCTTCACTGGATTCAACGGCTCTGTTATTTAATAAATCCACCCTCCAGTCTTTTTCACCAGTCCACGTGCTGTGTAATTCCTCATCTCCCCACAGGTGGTGGAGAATGCCGACAGATTGAGGAATACCAACCACACTCCAAAGAAGAAGAAAATTGACACTTTTTTTTTTTTTTTTTTCTATTCCTGTTTTCAGTTCCCCACACCGTGTCATCAGGCTTGTTGACGGCGCTCCTCTCCCGGCATGCTCAAATGCCTCTCAGAAGTGAGTCTCTGGCAGCACCAGATAGTAGAGCGTCCCTCCAGGACCGGGTCGGAGAAGATCTTGCTGCTCTCCACTTCACCGCTGCCCAGCGTCTGATCCACAAGTTCAGGTGGCCCAGTTTTTGCCTAAACTCACCAGCCACGATGACGTCAAACTTTATCTACAAATGTTTGATACAATCGCTGGTCGCGAGAACTTGGACCGGCATGACTGGGCATGGGTGCTGGGGACCCTTCTGACTGGGGAAGCCCAAAGGGCTTATTTCACGTTGTTGCCTGCCATGGCAGACGACTATGACACCCTCAGGCCAGAGATCCTTGGTCAGCTCGGCCTGTCGAAAATTGGCGCGACCCAGCTCTTCCACAGCTGGGAATATCAGCTTTGACCATGCCCAGGCGTCCTGGCGTCGAACAGCAAGAGAGATGGTGATTCCCCCTCCCAAAATTCGAACCCATTCTTTGAAGCGTTTCAACAGGTCACGGGAGGGGGATCATTCGCCCGGGCCCAGCGGAAGACGATTGCCTTAAATAGTCATGGAAAGCAAAGACCATCAACCATCGTCCCACCGTCTTCCGCACTTCATTGTCCGAAACGGCCTGTTGTATTGTGTCGCCGAGCGGAGGGATGAGGTAAAAGTGCTGGTGGTGGTGGCGAAGACCAAAACGGACACAGTCCTCGAAACTGGATCACTGCCACCCCATGGCCGGCCACCTAGGGGCTGCCAACACCTCTGCGATCGGTTCCACTGGCCAGGCCTCGACGGAGAGGTAAACCGGATTTGTCAAGGGTGCCCAACCTGTCAAAAGACAGCACCAAAAATGCCTCCCCCCAGCCCACTCATTCCACTCCCGGTCATTGAGGTACCCTTCACGATCTATTGGCATGGATCTTGTGGGGCCGCTGCCTAAGTCTGCCCGTGGTCACGAACACGTGCTGGTGATCGTCGACTACGCCACCAGGTACCCCGAAACCCTGAAGTTGTGTACTAGAGTCTGCATCCCAGCGGAGATACTGACTGACCAATTGACCCCTTTCATGTCGCGGCTAATGGCTGACCTCTTCCGGGAGGTGCCGTGGAGAAGGAGGCCCTTGCCATCAAGTGGGCAGTCCTGAAGCTCCGTTACTACCTGCTAGGGTTGGCCCGCGCTAAAGAGACCAACGCCAGGGTCCAGCGGTGGTTAGACACCAGATAGAGCACTTCTCCACACTCTTCAATGGATTCAACTGCACTGTTATTTAATAAATCCACCCTCCGGGGCCTTTTTTACCATTTCACGCGTTGTGTAATTCCAAATCTCTCCACAACATGCATATACATATTCGTTTAAATTGCACCCATGCTAAGTATAGTTAAAACTAATGCTTTAAAATAGCCAAACCAACTATTTTAAAATGTTAAAATATCTTAAAAACACCATTCAGCACATTTATATCAGCTCTTTATTATATGGCATACAGGTTAGTCAGGTGTATCAATTTTACACATTATTTGTGATGCTTAAAATGTTGTTAGCAAATAATATTGTATTCTGTGAACATATTCATTCTTATTTGTGTGCCTGGTATATTGAAAATGCAAAACATGTCTCATGACAGTGTATAATGACTTACAGTACATGAATGATAAAAATGATACCATATTTTCAAATTAGTGTTGAAATTTGGGGAAAAGAATATTAGTCGTAGGTTGGTTAAAATTTTTTATTGTAAAAAAAAAAAAAGAAAAAAAAAAAAGGAATTCCATGTTACCTCTACCTCATCTAACTTTCTTTCACCATCAAAACTGCCACTTAGTGTTTAGCGTTTTACAAAAAGTGTCTTATACTGTAATTGCAAACCAAGCCTGAAGCAGATATTGCGCTTGCAGTTTTGCACACTTGTTCTGAAGATTCTGTATATTCATGAACATTTTCACAACTTTTAGGGTATTGTATTGTAACAGTTGGTGGACCACTAATCTGAATGATTGCAAGTTATCTATCTCATTTTATGAATAATGAGGAGACAATCTCTATGGTAATTACATCCTCTGGACCAAAAAAAATCCACCTTTTTCCACCCCTGTCATTCTCTCTGTATTTAATATCACACATCTTGTACTGTGTTCTGTTGTAATCATACATCATGTGATTTGTGTGCATTTTTTTCTCTCTGCTGTCCAGCATGCGGCGTTTCAGCCCGAGGCAGCTCATCATGGCGACTGAGTTATGGCTGATAATGCTGAAATAAATCTGAGATGCTGAGGCGCCCATCTTCTGTCCTTTTCGGCCTCGATCTTCGTTGCTGCGGTCTGCCTGTCACATCTCTATTCATGAGGCTTTTACATAATGAGCTGTTACGGAGTTCTGGGTGATCTGTCATCAAGAGAAGCAACCCCCAGGGCTCTCACTGGACTCCTAACTTCACACTTCACGCCATGATTTTGTGTGTGTGTAACCTCAGGAATTTCCCATCATCCTTAAACATCATCACTGAAGCCCAGGCCATCCTCAAGCCAAGTCTCATTCTTTCTCTTTTTAAAACTACCTTGCTAGCTGCTTCTGTCAGAAATGTAGTTTAAATATGTGTTTCCAGGCTTTAAAGTCCAACTGCAACTGATGTTTATTACCAAAATCTGTTACAGGAGTCATTTTAGCTCTCAGTTTTTAATCCAGGCCTCATGTTTCACGACATGCCGTCTCTTTTCAAAGCATATCAACCTCCAAAAATGCTAAATCTAAACTAGACAAGACATTGTCTAGCTGGAATATTCCTAATTCATGTTTAACGTGTTAACATGGATACAGACCAGGATAGAAACAGTGAATTAATTAAATGCATATTAAATGCTAATATTATGAGGAGGAATTGACTTGAGGCCAGATCTGAGGGAAGTTAGAAGTGAATGATAACTGAAGCTGAACTATGCCCTTGTGAAAAATAAGCATGCTATGTACGTGAAATCTTTAAATTCTGTATCTTTAAAAAAAAAAAGTTTTTGCTGATAGTTTTAATAAAATTAAAGGCAACTTAAGTGCACTCAAACAGAGACACTTTCATGACTGTGGTTCCTAACTCACTTAAGTGCGTAATGTACAATTTAAATGCCTACTTATTTTATTGTACTTTAAAGAGGTAAATGTACAGGTGCATCTCAATAAATTAGAAATTTATTAAGATGCACCTGTATTTTGATGTGCTGACTAATACTAAAGCACCAGTACTAGGTCAAAATTTGAACAGCTTTGTGCTTTCTGTATTACATATTAAGTAAATAAATGACAATAATAGAATAATGACAAATCACAAACCAGTCTGAATATAAACACTTGCTATAGATGTACTGTAGTGATATTGTAGTGACAAGCCAAAAACACAATTCGAAAAATTTATTCATGGGGTACTCTCTTATTATATCATTTTTACATTTACATTTACATTTATTCATTTAGCAGACGCTTTTATCCAAAGCGACTTACAGGTGGGGAAAAACAGCA
>JAUCMU010000151.1:2734244-2763446 GCA_032275025.1 Enteromius treurensis
GAGAGCCGCCTATATTCCCGGGCATCTAAATGTAGGAGCAGACATCCTGTCGAGACAGGGGCCGAGGCCCGGGGAATTGATGCTTCACCCAGATAAGGTGGAGCAGATTTGGAGACCACAGGGCAGAGGTGGACCTCTTCGCATCTCGAGAGAACGTGCAATGTCCCATCTGGTACTCTCTAGCTCACCAGCAACAAAACAAACTTTGAGCCGTTGGATTGTGGATGCCATCAACTGAGCATATGAGGACTCTGGTCTCCCACCTAGGCTAGGAGTCAGAGCTCACTCAACCCGTGGTCCGGCGGCCTCGAAGGCCCTGTTGGCAGGGGTCTCCATGGCCGACATTTGTGAGGCTGCTGGGTGGTCAACCCCCCACACATTTGTCCGATTTTATGGACTGGATCTTCGAGCTACAACAATCTCTTCTGTTCTCTTGCACTAGCTGTGCACAAACACACACTAGGCAGGGAATTAAAAGTCTGGAGACGTGGGCATCTCGTTCCCAAAGCGTCTCGTCGACGCAGCTCGAGTTCCTGATAAGGAACGTCTCAGGTTATGTATATAACCCCCTTCCTTGAACGAACGAGACGCTGCGTCTCGAAACCACACTTTTTGGCATCCCCTGCCGGCGCTCCATTGAAATGACAGGAGCTGTCTGGCCGGCGTTTTCCACGTGCTTATATGCTTCCTGGCGGATGACGTCACCCGCCATGACGTCCCAACTCATCATTGGCTGATTCTACACACGATTCAGAGCGGTCACGCTGAGGGCGTTCCCAAAGCGCCTCGTCGACGCAGCGTCTCGTTCCTTCAAGGAACATGGTTATATACATAACCTGAGACGATTTCTGTGTAATGACCACAGACTCTTAACTCTAAACTTCCGTGTTAATATAACAGGATGGGCTCAAAAAAGATTACAATTTAATTCAGTTACAGGGATCAGCCGTGATCCAGGCACAGATATCTGGATTTAAATACTGGGTAATGATATTTCCATTATTGCATATGTATTGGGGTGTGATTATTCAGTGTAAACGATTTAATTTATATAACTTTATTTATAAGCATGTAACCCAACACCTGCCCCTAAACCTACCATCTGTTAATAAAACACAAGATAAACCTGCAGATACAACTTCCAAGATTATTTATTAAACAGGATTAATATTCCAATTCTTCCAAGACAAAAGGATTGATTTGTGAGAGAATGCGATCACCATCTTTCCGTCTGCCATGACTCAGAAATTCCCAAAATTCCGCCAAGAAAATCCTTAGGTCAGCCTTGGTTGTAAATTTCTACTGGCTCTTGTGTGTCTTGAGACCAATCTCTACTTCACGAATGTTGCGAGAAATAGTCCTCCATCCAGGTAAATCTCACCTACTCTTTTGTGGATATTAAGATTCCCTGCATACTGTTCCGTGACCTACTGCTTTTTGCCTTCTAAATAGTATGGAAGTATGAGGTTTCAAATGCAGCCGCCCACTCCTGGTAGCAAACAAACAGTTGAACTGTCTTTGATCATGTAACTGATTATTTGCTTCATGTTAACACTTAATTTCAACAATTTAGATGCAAGGGTTTTTCAAGGTGTCATTCCTTTTTTAACCACAAGACATAATTATAATAAACCTGACTCTTTACAGAGGCCCTGTTCCTCTTCAGGAACTTGAGCTGCGTCGACTATGATGCTTTTGGAGACCCTCTATTTTTGTTGCCCTTTGGAGACCAACACTCTAACCCTGACAGTGTTGCAAGGCGTGGGCTTCTGCAGTGAGCGCCACTCTCAGTCTTTCCCACCCAACATCGTAGCGGGGCTGGGAGGCTCGCCATTGGGCTCTCGCAGGGAATTAGCCGCGGTGTCCCTTGCCAGTGCGCTATGTTAGGACACCCAGCTAGTCCCTCTCATATCACCAGAGGCCAGTTTTGAGAGACTAGTTCCCTTGTTAAACTATTTAGCAGAGTGGAAAATACTGCCAAATGTGTCTCTATGGGTCCTGCACACTGTAGAAAGAGGCTACAGAATCCAGTTTGGTTTGCCTCCACCATAAGTCATGAGTCAAGTCAAGGCAGTTTTATTTATATAGCACTTTTAACAATACAGATGCTTACGTGACCGCTCGGCCCGCAGTCTGTGTAGTGGTCACCGTCTCGTGTGGCACATCAACTGCCTGGAGATGCTGGCCATGTTTCGAGTGCTGAAACACTTCCTCCCAGATGTAAGAGATCAACATGTGTTGATGCTCACCCACAACACATGAGTGGCCTCTTACATTCATTGGCTGAGGCTGAGGCCTACTTGGGATTTGGCTGTGGTGCTTGAGGCCCTTTGTGGGCTGCCCTTTAAACCCATAGAAAAGATCTCAGATCATCTTCTGATGAACAAGACCACGTTGAAGCTGAAGCCGAAGCCGGCTGCACTTCACATGCTTTCATGCTTCCTGGCCAATGATGTCACCCGCCCATGATGTCTCATACATCCATTGTACTGATTACACATACGATTCAGAGCGGTCACGCTGAAGGCATTCCCCAACAGCGTAAAAGCGTAACGTTCCTTTGAGGAACCGTGGTTAAATGTGTAACCTGGAGACGTTTTATGTCATCATTTTATTGAAATTATTTGTGAGTTCACTCATTTTAATTGAGAAGATCTGAGGTGCATTCTAAATCAATCCCTCTGACAGTTGCAAGGCAGCAGCCTGTGTAGGCTGTTAAACTTAATCTATGAGGTACAATATAAGGTATATTCCCACTCATATTCACAAAATTGAGCACTCCATGGTGATTATGAACATGAAATTATCCAGCCGTGACTTTTTGTTATACAGAAATATAATTTTATAGTATTGATGTGCACCAAAAGATAATTGAGCTTTTTAGATAAAAAAAAACAACATGCATTTTAATGATATATGCTGTTTAAATCAGTAGAATGGCTTGTGTATAAAGGTTTTGCATGAACACAAAGGTATTTATATTTATAAAATCCATGCATACACAAGAACCTGTGCAAAATTCCCTCCGTAATACCCAAACAGTGGACTTGTGCATCCACCACATTTCCTCCCTAAAAGAGACATGTTTGTGTCACGCCCCTGTTCCGTTTGTTATTGTTTTCATTCCCCATGTGCTCTGACTCTGTGTGACATGGTTTCAGTAATTGTGTGATTATGTTCAGGTGTGTTGTGCTCATTTACTTTCTTTGTGTTTTTTGAGTTTATTTAAATTTTCCTTAGTTCAGGATGTGTTGTCAAGTCACTTTTATTTATATAGCGCTTTTAACAATACAGATTGTAGCAAAGCACTGATTGCACTGTTGTCCGGTATCAAGGTTGTTGTTTGTGTGTGTGTGTAACTACCCTGCCTGTCTTTGGCTCTCAGGAACATTAATGGATTTTTATTTTTGTGAATTTGAATCTTGACATAGTTATACTATGCATAACACAATCTGTATACAATTTCTACAGTGCTCCTGCAGTTGACATCATGCAGTCTAGTGTGACATGATAAAGGAAAGCCTCTTCCACTATTGCAAAACAGAGGGGAAAAAAGTACATTTAAGTAAGATTCTTATCTTATTTGTAAAACACTCAAATAAGTCTTGAGCACGGAATAACAAAAGCAGCCCATATTAAGTTATCTTTAATAATAAATATGCATTTTTCTACATATATACACACACACACACACAATTTTCCCATAATGCAAAATGGAAATCATGTTATCATATTCCATCGTATTCTATTAAATTGTGTTAATCTGTACCACTCCAGGTTTTGTAGTCTTGTAATAACTCTTCGGAGTAATGTTAGAATGGAAATTTGATGAGGTAGTTGTAGACATCAGGATACTGCAGGTCAGGAAATCTTTTCATTCCTTTTTTGATACACATTAAAAAATACAGCAGGGGCATTATAGGGATCTGTTATGTTTAATCTATCAAGTTTAAACAGACATTTACTTTTTTGAGCAGTTTTACCTTTCTAAATATTTTTATTCTTATTTTTCTAAAAGTGTCCATTGTTTTTGATTGATTTTTACATTCAATCAGTGAATTAGAATAATAAGACATTTGAGCTGTTACCAAGTAAAGGAAATCAACACAGAAGCTCCATCTGAAATGACATTTAGATGTATTTACGGTATCTTTGCAACATCAAAAAAAATGTATATAATGTAATTAATTTAGAACTTCTGTTTTAAAAAAATACAGAGGACCTGGACCTCTGTATGTTTTCTCAGAACATACGTTTTGCTAATGTGAAACGGCCATTTGTTAAGCAACCCTTGCTGTAAAACATTAAAACACAGCATACCACAAGAAAAGTCTCATTGTAGCTGACATAGACACTTGGCCCCAATTCATTGCTGAAGTTGAACAACTTTACACTAGCAAGCGCTTCGCTGATAGCTTACCTCATGCAAGAAATCAGTCGCATTCCAACAAAACAATGAGAGTGCGCTACAATCCTGAAGAGTCATAAAGACAGAGCAGGGGTGCTAAAATTGCGCCTCTGTTCTCGTTGTACCCCTGGGATCTATTATGAGGAATTGCAGGGCTCTACCGTAAGTGGAGACCTATACTGACTTTGATGCACTCACTCCATATCTTACCTCAGATGTCAAAGCTCTGGGTGTCCACCTTGACAGTTGTATATTAATTAGTACCAGTTTTTATTATATTCGCTGGTTAGCCAAAGTCAAAACTTGTAATTCTCTGTACACTGGTTACCTCTCTCTTCCATTTCTTATCTTCAAATGGTCCAAAGTGCAGCTTCCCATTTACTCACAGATAGCCACAAACGAGACCATATAACACCAACATTTTACTCCTTGCACTCGAATCGACTACAAAATCAATATTTTTGTCTACAAAGCTCTTAACAACTTTGCCGTTCGCGAGTCAGAGGCTATGGAATAATCTGCCTCTGCCAGGCAGAACTGCTTTGACATTAGTCTAATTCACATCTATGCTAATGTAGCGGTCGTCCCTCTGTGCTGTGTATTTTTTATTTTTTTTTGTATAAATAAAGGACTGTGTACACAAAGCTGGGTTTTGTGGCGGGTGATTTAAATTCAGTACCTATATTCATGAACAAAACAAAAACAGGCACAATCAGCGTTGCTTGTTCTGCGTTGCCTCTTTCCACTTATAGCATCGCCAGAAAGAGGACGAACCAATCATAACACACGTTTACAACACACATTTACATTATATACAAAGACATTATAATAAAAGTATAATAGTATATATAGTACAATAATATAATAGTGTAAACAATAATAGCAATAATATTTAACGATAATATGGAGTGAAATTCGTATGCATTTTTGTACATTCACACCAGAAATACAGTGTTTAAAATATCAATTAACATACCTATATTCATCAACAAAACAAAAACAGGCACAATCAGCATTGCTTGTTCTGCGTTGCCTGTTAACCACAAAATGCATGTTAAAAATACCAAGTAGTTATTATATCATTAAAACACATATCATTTTCACTTCTTAATACTAGATTCATTATCTTTATATAATATAATACATCTTATTAAGCACATATACATATATCACTTTATCTATATCCTCATATCATAAACACAATATTAGCCGCTTAGCCGCTAAAGCATCCCTCGAACGTGTTGCACGCAAAACGCCGCCATTTTGCATAGTTTGCTGTTCACCCGATAACTCAAAAAAACTTATTTTAACACACTGATAACTCCAACAAACAGTTCAACATAACATCAGCTTGAATACTTTCTCATATTTGATTGTTTAAACAAGGTGAACACTAATAAAACATACTATATTATAAAATGAACAGAGCTCGTGAGATCGTACCTCTTTCCACTTATAGCATCGCCAGAAAGAGGACGAACCTAAACTGCACCGCAATTTTCTTCTCTCACCTACGTATGACGTCAGCCAACGTGCACACAATGATTACTACCTTTAATAAGAGCTCACAATCGTCTTTCAAAATAAAATACCCCATTACCAATAATATATAACGAATAAAATAAAATATTATAACCAAATAAAATGAATAATCTGGGGTAATAACATATTCCTGCTACATCAACAACTAAA
Organism: Enteromius treurensis; assembly: GCA_032275025.1. Classification (NCBI taxonomy): domain Eukaryota; kingdom Metazoa; phylum Chordata; class Actinopteri; order Cypriniformes; family Cyprinidae; genus Enteromius; species Enteromius treurensis. Next base: position 2,740,345 of record JAUCMU010000151.1, read on the forward strand.
GAATTATCTGAATCCAAGAGAGTTGCTTGGGGGATAGATGAACAATATGACCTTTTAGATTTAGAATGGAGCCAGATATGTGTTAGAGCCCAGAATGCACTCCTGAGAGGTAAAATATGTTTAACCCAGACATCACCGATATCTGTTATAAATGCCAAGAAAAATAAGGGAACAATATTAGGTGATTACAACATTCTGACAAGAAAAAGACAACACCATCAGTTCCAATGAGCCCTGAAATGCAAACTTTACAGCCTGAATTCCATAAATACTTGGATTTTTTTTTTTTACAAAATAAAAGACTAAAAGACAATTCTTGCTGGTTTCTTTAAGAACTATGTTCTGCCGAGTCACACTGAAGACAGTTATTAGGATCGTGGAAAGTCCCTCAAGAGCCTTCTAGGTGGATCCTCTGTGCCAAGTCTGGAAAATGACCCAAGAGAAGTTATCCAGTAGTTTCACTTGAGGACACCTGTGCTTTCACTCTTCAAAGACGAGTCCAATCCTCCATGCACAAATACCTTGCAACCTAAAAAGTCTCGCCTCTTATGGTTATAGCATTTTAAACTATTTCTAAGTGTCCTCCCCTCTATGTTCCTGTGGGATCTCTCTCTCCGCTCTCTTTCTTCATTATTAATCACGCCTGGTGTGCCATTGTGTTTAAGATGATCAGCAGGAGATCTTGACAGAGGACAAGGTCAGAGTGAGAAAGCGAATTCAGGCCAAGCAGAATGTAAAGACAAAGAAACCAGTCGGCTCTGTGAAAGTGCACTCATACACATGCAAAGTCATTTGCAGCAGGTTTGTGTAAAGAGTGATTAGATCTGGTCAGCAAGAAGCTGCCAAGATTTTAGAGCAGAAGGAAGTGGACAATATTATTATACGTTCCTTTCTTTATCCTACATTTGTTCTTTTCTCCAGTCTCTCCATGGCCGTTAAATCACATGCAATAACCGCTCTAGGAATAAAAGTGAGCCAGAGACAGATTGTGTTTGATAGCGGTGTGTGTGAGAGAGAGTAAGGTGTGTTTTATAGCTTTGATTGAAGTCTGGCTGCTGTCTGGGAGCCACACTACATTCCGCTGCTGTCACAGCCAATAAAACAATGTCAAACGCTCTCTTTTGCCATGATAACCACTGGTCTGACACCTGAACAACTTGATCTGAAGAGACAAAACCAAATGGTTTGCTAGACATGTTGTCTCTACACTTAAAAAGGGAAAAACAAAAGAAGATCGAAAAAGACTCTTTTTCAAAAACTGCTTTTGATTTTCAGAGTTTCAACCACACTCTCCCTTGATAATGTCTGATTTGTTGTCCTGGAGGGAAACAGGTCATTCTAATTATTATGACAAACAGAACTAAGCGTTTTTCAATTGCTCTCTGTATGTTCCAGTTTCCCAATAACGGCCAGATACATGGACTTCACAGGGTTTCAAACATCTTAAAGTTCCATCTTATAGGCTGCATATACATTGAAACAATATATATTGATATTTGACTTGCACCACTTTGACTGAAAAGATGGTGAAAAGTCATTGTGAGTCTGGTATGGTCTGGTCTACTAACCTTGAATTATTGACGTTAACGAAAAAAAATATATATTTATATATTTGCATTTACATTTTACTAATTAGAATTGGCTGGAAGACCTACCTAGAGAGCATTGCAATAGTCAAGTCTGGACAAAGCAAGAGCATGAAGAAGTTGTGTTGCATGTTCTGAAAGAAATGGCCTGATTTTCCTAAGCTTGTATAAACCAGGACTGGGCAGTTTTAGCAATGTGATCAACTCCAAGGTTTCTGACTATTTTTAAAGGAGCTATGGTGGATGAGCCTAACTGGAAGGTGAAATTGTGATAAAGTGATGGGTTTCATGGAACCACAAGCAGTTTTGTCTCGGCTAGACTGAATTAAAGGTGATGATCCTTCATCCAACAAGTAGCTATCGCTTGATCATCAGGATGGAATGAGAGGTAAAGTTGAGTGTCATTAGCATAGTAGTGATATGAAAAGTCATGTTTCTGAATGACAGAACCTAGTGATGTCATGTAGGCCGAGAAGATGAGTGGTCCAAGAACTGAGCCCTGAGGCACCCCAGTAGTTAGATGTGGCGACTTGGACACGTCACCTCTCCAAAATACCTTGAAGGACATATCTGAGAGGTAAGACTCAAACCGCTGGAGTGCAGTGCTTGAGATGTGTTTTATCAATAGTGTTGACAGGAGGATCTGGTGGTTGAATGCTGGGACAGGGGAGAAGCAGTTCATAACTGCATATTGTTTTTTTTTTTATAAAGCTCCTGTTCATATTTTTGTTACCTCCTTTCTAGTCTCAGCCTCAGACGTCACGCCCACTGAGCGTTGGCTGAACGTCTGATGCATATGGTACACTTTTCTGGAAACACTTCAGTAGTGTCGAAGTCATCATCTGATTGGTTGAATTTGAGCGGATTTCCGAGGGACGCGAGTGCCGTGTTTATTTTCGGTCCGCCGGGAAACAAAGCGCAGACGTGTAATTGCGGAAAAAAACCCTGTCGTGTTTATATGAGTGACAATAAGCATTTATTACGATCAGTTAAACGTTGGATTCTCAAAAGTATGTGATCCAATTTTACTAGTTGTGCGTCCCCTCCTATCCATTATGGAAGACCAAGTGAAGTACCTAAATAAGAAGGGAATATCATCCGCGTTTGCTGGCAAACATGAAACAACAGACGCTGACATCGCAGCTGGCTGATTCATTATTGTGTTCGGTTCTCCAGAATTGCTTGTGGGTGTTAAAAACATGGAGAGATATGCTTAAACAGATATTTATCTGCAAGCGTCTCATCGGGATTTCTATGCTAATGCGACATTTCTATGTCGTTCCAAACCCATAAAACCTTCGTTCATCTTCAGAACACAAATTAATCAGAGAGCTATCTGTCCCTCCACAGACAGCAACACAACTGAAATGATCCAGATCCAGAAACACAGTAAACACATGGTAAAACAGTCCATGTGACATCAGCCACTTTAACCAGTTTAACTTTAGCATAGTATGTATTTTATTTGAAGTGTATTCTGATGCATACATTGTGTCCTGCTCACTCGCCCTAGAACCACCCCTGATACTATAGTGCTATAGATGTTTGTGTGGTGAGAAGTGTGTCCTAACGTTTGTGTGTGTGTGTCTGTGTCAGAATCCCAGTGTCTGAGGCTGGATGATGGCACTGAAGACCCAGAGGACGACCCATTCACAGCCAAACTCAGCTTTGAGGTGAGAGTGTTCCTGGTCACTGAAGTGTGAGATGAGTGTGTGTGTGTGTGTGTGTGTGTGTGTGTGTGTGTGTGTGTGTGTGTGTGTGTGACACCTGAAGTGTGTGTGAGGTGTGTGTACTGTGTGAGACTCCTAAAGTGTGAGTGTGTGAGACACCTGAAGTGTGTGTGAGGTGAGTGTGTGTGTGCTGTGTGAGACTTCTGAAGTGTGTGTGTGTGTGTGAGACACCTGAAGTGTGTTTGAGGTGAGTGTGTGTGCTGTGTGAGACTCCTGAATTGTGTGTTCTGGTGTTCACAGCAGGGCCGAGCGTTCGTGCCGGTGTTGGTGAATCGTGCTGTGCTCAGGTCCATGTCCAGGCGAGATGTTCTGATCAAGCGCTGGCCGAGGCCGCTCAGCTGGCAGTACTACCGCTCTCTGCTGCCGGACGTCAGCATCACCATGTGTCCCTCCTGCTTCCAGGTAATACACCTGCTCGGGTCAGCACCCGCTGCTCTCTTCTGCCCATCTCTGACCGCACTGTGCTGTGTGTCTCACAGATGTTCCACAGCGAGGACTACGAACTGCTGGTCCTTCAGCACAACTGCTGTCCGTACTGCCGCAGACCCATCGACGAGGCCAGCTAGCACATCTAGTGCCTGGATTAGCCTGCGGACTACCACTTCACCTGTGTGTCTTTGATCAGCTAGAAACCCGCCAGTAAATGCTAGCTCAGCACAGGATCAGCCGGATCAGCTGCTAAAGCTGATTACTGCGTTTGTACATGTGAGGACATACATACGCCTTATCACACTCACACTCACACACACACACACACAAACTACTTGGATTCAGACAATATAAATAAAGAGTAAAATTTATGTCCCTAACATGTTGTATTGTTTTCCTGTCAGTGGAGCTGAAGGGTTTGTGTTGTTTTGCTTCATGTGGGTCTGAGAGGTTTTTCCTGTAAAACTCAGGTGTTGTTTGAGGTCATAATGAACTTATAAAGGCTTTGTTACTGATGCTAACCATAAGCATTAGAAAGACCACCGAAGTCCAGTCTGTGTGTTTGTACCAACTTATTCTGGGCACAATGTATTTTGTGTAAACCCTAACTCTGAGTAAATATTTTTGACATGTCCCTATTAAATATGTAATAAGAAATGTAGGTTGTAGTGTTTTCTTTGGAATATGGTCTGATTGCAGAACCACTTTATTGGTTTTAGTGTTTTTTTCTGTCTTCAATGTCATTTTCCATCATATTAGTTCTTAAAAATGTCAATTTAACTGACAAAAGCCAGTTTCCTCCTGCAGGAAGTGACCTCATCAGTGGGAACCATGAGCATTAACCTGAGCAGGTAACAGCGGTGATGTTCTGGCTTTGAAATGTTACCATTTGATGGTAAATAAATGAAGTCTGTCCCACACTGAACTTTAGCTCTCTTTCTATCCAGCGTTATTTCAGCAGTGCTGTTTTTGTCTTTGTGTTAATAATCTAGTTCTTGTATAGTGGAAGTGTGTGTGGCTGGGCTTCATCAGGCTTCAGTACTGGATAAAGACCTAACATACACCACTAAATGTGCAGGAAACCAAACACTGACCCAATACAGCACAGTGAGCGCTCCTGTGGTTTGTGGATCGGCCCTTATAGAGTGAGTCATATCTATTAAGTTACAGGTTGATTGGTGTCGGTGTTGTCCTACGGCTGTTAAACCTTATGGATTATCAGGCCTCTCTGACCCCAATCTGCCTGTAACTCCATTCCCCCAAATTCCACCTCTCTGTAATCTGTCATCCGCTCTTAATCTGAGCTCATGGGGGGCATATAAGAGATGTGCTCGTGTCCCGCGGAGCAGATCTGCTGAGGAGAAGCTTCTCTCATCCGTCTCTTCACCCTCGAGCAGTGAAGCGAACATGAACGGAACGGAAGGTCCGAACTTCTACGTGCCCATGTCCAACAAGACGGGTTTGGTGCGCAGCCCGTTCGAGGAGCCGCAGTATTACCTGGCAGAGCCCTGGAAGTACTCTCTGCTGGCGGCGTACATGCTCTTCCTCATCATCACGTCCTTCCCCGTCAACTTCCTAACGCTCTACGTCACCGTGCAGCACAAGAAGCTGCGCACGCCGCTCAACTACATCCTGCTGAACCTGGCCGTGGCCGACCTGTTCATGGTGGTGGGCGGCTTCACCGTCACCCTCTATACCGCCCTGCACGGATACTTCGTCTTGGGGGTGACTGGCTGCAACATCGAGGGCTTCTTCGCCACGCTGGGCGGTGAGTCACACAGAAGTGTGGCATGATCACCCTTCAGTCAAAAATCAACCCTGTTTTCAGGATGATTTTGTTTAATGTTTTTCATGCAAATCTTAATGTATTATCTTTAAGTGTTTTTATTTATTTATTTATGGAATTATCACTGTCCTCATAACTAGTATAGGTGTTTTAATGTAGCAAATATATAATATTAAACATTTTAAGTTAGATTTATTTTTAATTTAGGGGCCCTAAAATGTAAAATTTTAATAGAATAATATTATCAAGATCATAATCCAACTTCAAATCTTTTTACTATAATGCAAAAACATCCATCATCTTCTAGTTCAATGTTGGATTAATCTAATCTTACAAGTCAATCAGTGTAGTAACATCTTTTCTTAATTGCTGACATGTTATTTCTTCTGTGCAGTCAGAGGAGAATGTAGTGCATTTGTCTGAAGGAGACATAAACAGGCAGGTCTCTCTTGAGGAACCAAAGCTCTGCTAACATTAGCCTTTTTTACTAGATGATTAACACTGGTACACAAATGCAATGGAGTTCCCTTACCTGTCACTATACTGAGATCTGGTTCAAAATCAAGCTCAAGGCAACTTCACCAAGGTTTTCACAGAAAGCCACTGAGTTCTGGGGCACAGAAGCCTCAGCAGATCCCCTGTGTATAGTTAGAAGGCACAACTACCTTCCTTACAGAGAGCCTAACAACTTTGAAGTGCTATTTCAGTGGAGCCCTGGGGGTGTAAGCCATAAACGGACGACTCTCTATAGTGAGAGATGGCTTAGAAATCCTCTAGAAAAAACACAGAGAGCCTAACAACTTGATACTACTACCCAGACTGATATGCAAGGAGTGGGACAACACTCCGCTCTGTAAAAACAGTAGCTAAGGAGGCTCTTAGAGAGCCTAACATATTGGCGCTACTGCCTAGGTGAGGTTTAAGAAGGGAAACCTCTGCATAATGACGTTTACAGGGGGATTCCTGGTGAAAATCATGTTCCGTTGGGTAAAACACCCATTTTTGGTGGGGTTCCTTTGATAAAAGTTTAATTCCTGGGGCTAAATATCACGTTATGGGGGACGCTTCAATCTGCAGACATGAACATTTTCACAGAAAGAGAAACCGATAGAAAACCGTTGACTTGGCCACACTCCAGCGAGAGGCAGCCTAGCTACATCAGGTGTCATGGAGGACCTACAGTTGGTGGAGCTCAGTGGAATTGAACAGGATGACTTTCTGTAGTGAGAGAAGATTTTGCCACATCTGATGGTCTGAACAGCTTTCCAAGGACGCTCACAGAGAGTCTAGAGTGATGGTCTCAACGTGATGTCCCTCTAGAGCAAAAGGAGGCCTGTCAAACCTAGACTCTAATCAAGGAGGCCAACAGGGATGCAACTGTGTAGACTTAGACCATCTGCCTAATAGACCACAACATCTAGAGACTGGTAGCTCAACCTCAAGCAGTGTACTAGCCTGATAAAATATGAGGGACACTATCTTAGCACTATCCTAGTGCATCCTCAATTCATGCATGACTTGCACTGTTCTTGCACCTCAGAATTAAGGCTTGCATATTATACATGCAAAACGAATTACTAACCTGTTTACTAACTTATATTTATATATATATATATATATATATATATATATATATATTAGTAATAACTAACACAAACATATACTGACACAAAGTGGTATGTAAACTACAGCTAATCTGACCTGTAAGCCATCTCTAAAGTGGAGAACAGGTTGATGGAGAGCATCTGTCTTTGTCAGGTGAGATTGCGCTGTGGTCCCTGGTGGTTTTGGCTGTCGAGCGTTATATTGTGGTGTGTAAGCCAATGACAACATTTCGTTTCGGAGAGAAGCATGCCATCGTGGGAGTGGGCTTCACCTGGGTCATGGCCCTCACCTGCAGCATGCCGCCCCTGCTGGGCTGGTCCAGGTACTCCATCACAGTCTTCATCAGCTGATTTCCCCACGACAGTGAAGCGTGAAGCTCAACTGACCCTGCTGTCCTGTTGGTCATGTGACTGTGTGCAGGTATATTCCCGAGGGAATGCAGTGCTCCTGTGGAATAGATTACTACACTCCCAAACCTGAGATCAACAACACCTCGTTTGTCATCTACATGTTCATCCTACACTTCTCCATCCCACTGCTCATCATCTTCTTCTGCTACAGCCGGCTCATCTGCACTGTCCGTGCGGTAAGACACACACAAACATGTATTCCTGTTTTCTGTTGAACACAGAATTTCTAATAAACGGTTATTGCACAAAGAACACATGATCTACTTCCTGTGATGTAAGCTCAGTAGTTGAGCTCTGTCAGTGTTGCACATGTATCGTCAACACAGCTGGACCAATCAGCATCCAGGACCAAGTTTTCTGTGTTTTCTGTGGTCAGGCCGCTGCTCAGCAGCAGGAGTCAGAGACGACGCAGAGGGCTGAACGGGAAGTGACACGTATGGTGGTTGTCATGGTGATCTCCTTCTTAGTGTGCTGGGTGCCGTATGCCAGCGTGGCCTGGTACATCTTTGCTAATCAGGGGGTGGACTTTGGTCCTGTAGTCATGACGATACCTGCTTTCTTTGCTAAGAGTGCAGCACTTTACAACCCTGTCATCTACATCATACTCAACAGACAGGTGAGACGCTTCTAAACTATACTAAAAACACAGTAGAACTCAAGCAACACACCAAAGTGCTCTTCCTGAAGGAATCAGTGTTTTTGAATAAAAGGGTTAAGTGAATAATTCAATGGAGAACACTAAAGAGAAGGAGAGTAGACAGCACTGAATTACACACGACACACCTGTTACAGTGTCAGTATACTGAGAGGAACAGACTGAACTGATACAGTTTGTTATAAAAAAAAATCTGGGCTGTGTCTGTCACAAGTTCTAGGGTGGATCTCAACATTTTCATTACGTGTTCTTACCAAATGATCAATCATCAGATGACCTCTAATGAGCTTGTAGGCTAATGGCTAATACACTGAATGGTTCAACTTCATACCCTTATTACTTCCTATTTCAGCTAACTGAGCAGCTAGTATATAACCCTGAATGTGTTTACATTGGTCCAGTTCAGGAACTGTATGCTCACTACGGTCTGCTGTGGAAAGAACCCGTTTGGTGAGGAGGAGACCAGCATGATGGCCTCCAGTAAGACTCAGTCCTCGGTGGTCTCGTCCAGTCAGGTGGCTCCCGCCTGACCGACAGCTGGACCGTCCACCCAGCAGCCTCCTACAGGCCAAATACATCGACTTGGCTTCCGCTCGTCCAGCTGACAGCTGCATCTACTACTCCACTCACTTCTTACATGTGTTGTAAAAACTGGCCAAGCACATCTCTGTAGTGCTGCATGTGATTGTGTATTTACATGGAAAAAAACTGTGTTTAGTAACTCGATGGCATCTTTGCGAATTGATCTCAACAGCTGCTCCGTTGTTTCTACCTGATACTCCAGCTGTTAGATGAGCAACTAGCTATGGTCAGTTAAGATTTTGTTCTGATTTAACCGTTTGTAGGCTTATGCTTGTTTCTTTATAAAGTTTGATGTTAAGACGTGAGACTGCGTGCTGAAGCCAGAAGAGACCTCAGGAGATCACCACACACCCAGCGGAACAATCCTCTGAATGTTTAGACATAAACGTGAATTTTGATTAAAGATGTTGTGTAAAGACATGAATTTGCCTGCAGATTACAAAATATTGAGGCAAAGCAGAAATAAAGGCTCATGTAAACAAAAAATGTTTAGTAAACTGTGCATGTATGTGACCGAGAACTGGGAATGATACACAACGATTTAGTAAAGTTTGTCTTTATTGATAAAATTTCCCTCTTTCTCCAAAAAAATGTAACATTTGCTGCAGAATATCTACAAAAATGATGCACACGCTTTGGTTTGGACACATTCCAGAAAGACCCAAACCCTTCAAATAATAATAATTAATACAAATGCAACAGTCTCATTCAAGCCTATTATGTTTATCATATAGTAACTTGTAGACCAAGGCATCGTGGAATTAAAATGGACTGCCGTTGAACAGCACAGGCACAAATATCCCATCAGAAACGTTATTCACATAACACTAGGAAATCATCATACAGCTATAAATATTGCTTTGGAGAAGGTCTTGTATAATCCAGTGCATAATTGGCTCTCCCCGAGTGCAGGGTCAGTGCGTCACATGACCGCAGGGCCTCCGGACCCTGGAGTCCACAATTCATCAAACAAACTCCTAGTTCAAAGTCAATAGTTGAATACTATAGCGATAGAAAACCAACAAACTCATCATAGCAAGAACAAGCGTTTCCCCATCACTTCTTCACTTGATAATCCACATTGATTCAGTTCTGCTCAGGTGTGTCCTCAGGGGACCACTCAGGCCTCACTGCTGCACTCATAGATGTTGTCCTCCACCAGAGCGATGACCTGCTCAAACTTGTGCTGTAGCTGAGTGCGTCGAGCCGTCGGGTTCGAGTCCAGCGCGCTCACCACCTGAGAAACACATTAATACATACAGATCATCTGAAGACCTGTTCAAAGATATTCTGACATCAGATAGAGGAGATGAGAGTAAGGCGGGATTCAAGAAGGGCCCCTCCAGAAGTCTGTTAGTGAAGGGAACATGCGATGGTCACTTCACGGAAGTGATCCCAGATAGCACACATACACTTGCAAGATGTCTGGTAAAGGTCTCTTGATCTAGAAAGCATCTGCTGTCTACAAACATCTGGCAGACGTCTTAACAGATGTTATTTTTACTAAATCATAAACATCTTAAAGACATCTAAAGGAGACATCAAATAGACGTATTGCAGATGAGCAAACAACCTAAATCAAATGTCTTGCAGTGATGTCTGTTTGTGATCATGTGATCTTCAGTTAGGAGCTCGTTTGATGCATTTTAAAACCAAGCTGGTATTAATTTTGACCACATACAAACATAAGTTAAATTTGACTTTATTTAAATGAGATACAAAAAATGTTTGTCGTGTAAGCAAGTTTTAGCATGTTTAGTTAAAAACTGTTTAATGATAAGTAAGACACAGTGAGACAATATTTAGATGAAATAATAATAATAATAAGAAGAAATATTGATTACAAATATTTATTTATTATGAATGCTGCACACACAGCGTTGTCAAGGTAACGTTTGGTCCTTCACTCCCTTCATCAGGAGAGTTCCAAAATTATACGAGACAGAAATGCCCTACACCCTTAAAAGCACACACTTCAGGGGAGTAGGGCATAGGGATGCCCACTTCTGTTTGGAATTTGCCCCTTGGCTGTTTTCTGACTCAATGTACGGTGTAAAAAACCTTACAAAAACCCATCAGTCTGCTGTAGGGGACATGTGATGACCCCCCCGGAGGTGTATAGGTTAGTTTTACGTTGCAGTACTTGTGGATATATCTGATTTACAGAGCTTAAAAATAATGGCCACTATCCACCAGCATTACCGAGCTCAGAAGAGCCAGGATACATTTTTCAAAAACTCTTGACTGTGTTCATCTGAAAGTCATATACACCCAGGATGGCCTGGGGGTGAGAAAAATATGCTGCAATTTTCATTTTTAGGTAAACTATCCCTTTAATGCAACATATGGCCAACACTGAAAATTTTATGGAGTAAATCATTAGAGATCTAGCAGTTTAGCAAATCTAGCAATTTATTTGCTATAAAATGCAGCAGCTAACACTTTGATAATACAGTAGTACTCCAGTACAGACTCGAGGCACATCATCCTCGCCGTAACAGTGAGCCCCGCCATTTGTAGTTTTTATGGGACTGGCTTCTGGTATCATCCGTGTACAGCTATTATTTCAGCCTGATATTGCAAATTGGTGTATTATCTTAATTATAAGCATGCTGGCTATTTACTACAAGATGTAATTCTTCTCATTATTTCCCTACAGCGGCCAGCCAGCCGAAGTCTTGCCCATAGACTTACTTCCACACTGAAGAATATGGGACATGGCTAACAGTTTTATTTCACGGGCAGGCTGGGTTTGGGGTGTGGTTACTGAGTTTTGGGCACAGAAGTAAAATTCAAAGATTTGCCATATTATGCCGAGACCAGACAATGTGGTAAAACAAGGTTAAACACTGGAAGTGATACTGTAAGGATAACATGTGAAGGTGAGTGAACATAAAAGGTGTGAGGAGGGAAAGAGGCATTCACAGAGGTTGCTGTTTTTTTTTGTTTTTTTTTCACCATTACGTCAGAACGAGCATGTTACCTGTGTTATCCGTTCAGATCACAAAACTAAATGCATTTAAGTTGGAAATGAAAAACAATACAATTTTCTGACTGACAAGAAAGAGACAGAATCCAAACACAATCCAGATACCTTACACTTACACTCACAGTAATCAGCATTGTTTTCAAACCCCCATGTGACTTCACTTTCATGTCAAATGAGCCCTATTCAGAGCACAGCCGTCATCACGCCTCAAGAATATACCTTTATATCTGTCCAGGGCATCTACATCCTGCTGCTGGCATGCTCACACACACACACATACACACACACACATCTCTAAATAGGTGAAATGGTGTTTCTACTGTACAGACTGTATGTGGTATTGTCCTACACTGACCCTGCACCTAAACCTACCCCTTACAGGAAACTACACACACTTTTAGATTCTCAAAAAAACTTAATTCTGTGGATTTATAGGCTTGTTTCCTCATGGAGACCCAACAAATGCCCCCACAAGGTCAAAAATTACTGCTATTCCTATCTTTGTGGAGACAATTGGAGTCCGCATAAGGTGATAAATACCAGGTGCATACAATCACGCTCACACACATCCTTATACATACATACTCACTCACACACACACATATACAGAAACACTCGCTCACACACGCTCAGAAACACACACACCCAGGACAGTTCCACCATGAGACAGGCGGCAGGAGGAAGGACTCACCTGATTGCGATATCTCTTGGCATACTTGTAGACTTCCATTACAGCCAGGTTAGTGTTGAACTCATTCCTGTATCTCTGCAGCAGAAAGCATTCAGAAAGCATTTATGTAAATATACAAATATATTTCATATGTACTTGATATTATTGCATTGTGGAATATTTAATAGATTTAATGCAGTGATTAGCACAAATTCTGAGTATGGGTTACCAATACCATACTTGGCCACAAGTCCCCTCCTTTCCTTTATCTTACATCCTCACATAAAGCGCAGATATGAGCAATACTACAAGCTGATTGTTAATGTGATGGGATCAGAAGTGTTCTGGCTCACCCGTGACTCCTCGGCCAGGTGAGCGTTCATCTCCTGCTCGCTCAGCGGCGCCATCTCTTGAATCTGCTTGTAGTAACACTGCACTCTCTTCTTATACTCCGGGATCTCTTTGGCATACAGCAGCTTATTGGTGGGAGAATCCTTTAATAAAAAACACAAAGGATCAGATGCACTCCTCTGATCTCCTGTGTTCGGTTTGTGATGAGAGAGATTACAATGTGTCATTAATGACCAAGACTCCTTCAAGATCATCTGTGTGCTTCACTATCAACAAATATATACAAATCATCAAACCTGCTGCAATCTTTATGGGTTCATGCTTTACTAATTCCTGAAAAACTGACACTGGTTTGAACGGATGACTGGTTGAGCAGATAATGTATGTGACCGTTTTCTACAGTTCTCCTCTCTACCTCCTGTCTGGTTTAATCCTCGAGATGCGCTTACATTGCTCTGCAAAATTCTGCATGTTATCAGTGAAACCGACAGAAATCTGTGTGATTGGGAGTTCAGCATGAGGGTAAAAAAATTCCACGTGTAGGTTTTGCTCACTTTCAGTTTAGTCACATGAACTTGGTTTGGCATGAATAACAGAGACTACAGGACCAGAGAATCTGATCACGCTGCTTTACATTCATTTAGCCGTACAGAAATATAAATTGTTATGAGATTGTGTGTGTGTGTGTGTGTGTGTGTGTGTTCTTACTTTGCCCAACTGCAGGTCGGAGAGTGAGCAGGCGTCTATGAAAGCCTGAGCGATGACAGACAGACACGCGTCCATGTGATCCGTCTTATCGATATCAAAGACAAACTGAGGGTTCTTCAGGATGTTAACCCAGAAGCGCAGAGGCAAACTGCAGAGAGACACAGAGAAGCTGAAGCTGGAGTAAGCAGTGCATCTCTGTAGTGTGCTGCAGGGATCCGATAATTATCGGATGATAAAGAGTACCTCTGCCTGACAAGTGTTTGTTTGAGAGGACTTGAGCAGTAAGTGACCTTAGAGATCAGCACTTAATTGACAGCGGCGGAGTAAGTTATTACATTTCCATGAAACATGAAGCAAAGGACCGTGGAGAAGAACGGCAGAAGTGTAAAATAGCTTGTGGTTTGGCAAGCTCATACCTGTTGGTCTTCCAGATGTGTAACGTGTCGGGGTCGGTTATGCCGCGCTTGTCCGCCTGTTCTTCTAGAAAGTCAAAGAAGTATTTGACAGCAAGCGGTGGTTTCTCTTGAGGAATGCTGAGGATGGCCTGAAACAGATCGTCTAGGAACTTCTGCAGGGTTCCCTGTGCAAAACAAACACATTCGTACCATCGTCATCATCTGTCTTCATGACCTCCTCACACACTGGATTGAGCAAGCACCGGGTCTGGTGGGTGATGCAGTACAGATTGCATTATATCCAGCTTCATCTGGACAGACTTGCACAAGGGTCTATCTTTAGACACGGGTCAGCTTCTGCACTGAATTAACCCTGTGTTCATGCTTCGGAACCATATATCCAGACATAACCATACCTTTGTTTCACCGTTTGTGTTTCCTTATCCTACTTTTGTTTTAACTCCATTGTCTGAGCTATGTTTGCATCCACCAATCTGTATGCGCATTTAGGAATATAGCATATAAAAATGCCAAGATGTGCATAAATTTTAATTAAAAAAAACATACATGCATTATTAAATAGGATAAACTTTTTATCCAAAAAGAAAATATGGATAAACTCCAACGGAAACACATAAATTAATAAATTCCTCCATGTGCAAAAGTCGTGCGAGTTTAGATTATGAGACGAGATAACTTGACTAACCAACAGACAAATCTATTATTATAATAACAAGTAATTGCAATCACAAAAAAGTACAAAGTAGAAAGATTCCTTCTTAGCAGAAGTAATAATTGAAACAGATCTAGCATGAAAATAATTATATTCAGTGGCTTCTAGTGATATTTAGGGTCAGTTTACCAGGAAGTGACTCGTCGGATGGTTTATTCGCGAATGTTTAATGTAATATTCCAGTTTAATTTGAATCTGTGGTTAGAAACATATCTTGTGTCTTGTGTATTGGTCAGTAAAGCTGGGTCTGAGTGGAGACGAGTCCAGCCTACCTTTGTGGAGAGCAGGCGTGTCAGGTAGATCTCAGGTAACACTTTCTTCCTGTGACTGTGTCTGTGGGACTTCCTGTTCTCTGTCAGCTCGTCATGAGGCAGCACCTGCAGGAAAAGCACAGCATTACCCATGACTCACCAGTCCAGCAGATCCACAGCTCAAGTCCGCTGGGCTTAAACTGCTCTTCTGCTCACGCTTCTGGGAAGTGCTTTCCGCTGTAATTCCTCGCATGCTATTTTCTAATTCAATCAGTGCTTTAGGCCAGTTATTAATCGTTTCCCATGAACACTGTTTGAGAGACCCAACTGATATCACCTTTCAGATCACTCTCTGTTGCACTGCCAAAAAATGTTTTATCAAGGCAATTACGTTACGTTTTTCCCCTCAGCTGTGAAGTTACGGCCAAACCTAACTAACTCCCATTACTGCAGAAGACCCAGTGGATCATGATAAGATCTGCTTACAGCTAGTTTGATCAGTTCAGATCCCAGATCAACTATGATTCCTGATTATCCGTATGTCACAGAGGATGACCCAACACAAGTGTGAGAGAGACGTCAGTGCACTCACCAGATGAACATATTTCTCCGTGTCCAGATCTTTCACTGTGAAAGAACAGAAAAAAGGATGAAAGGCTGAAGCATCACCAGGAGCTCGTAGCTGAGTTTGTGTATGTGAGGTCACCTCGGCCCAGTGTGTTCTCTCTCTTGTCCTTCATGCTCATAGCCAGTGATGCTCCATCCGGGATCTACAAGGGACAGGTCAGAGGTCATTAGGGTGATGTTCATGGCAGGGGCGATGTAGGCTTGATTTAGGCCTGAATGTGTTTGTGCATGGACTCCATGCTGGCTCTGTGTAAATTAACCAGTTTCTTGCAATAATACAAAAAAACTGCTGAATTCAGAGTAATAGACTTAAATAGAGTCAAAACGCATCACAGTTGTCTCGAGTCACGACTAAAGGCATTCTAAAATTCAACAAAATATTAAACAAACTAACAGAGAAGAAGTAAAACTTCTAGTAGTAGGTTATCAAATCCCGTTTCCAAGAGTTTGCACACATACACACACACACACACCTGATAGTGGAATACGGTGTTGAGTTTTTTTCTGCCGTCCTCCATGACAGACGTGTCATCCAAATCCTGCAGGATTCTGCTTCTGCAGCCTTCTGGAAACCACTCTGACCAGGACAGACCAATCAGAGTGAGCCACGACACTACTACTACTACTACTAGAGCCTTTCCTTACTTAAACACACAGCTTTATCCCATTAAAACCCATGCATTTACATATTTAAAGCTGCAGTCTATGAGTTTTGCCTCTTTGTCGCATCTCTGTTTGAAACCTGCATTGCAGTTATTTGTGGAGTAATCTGAAGAGGGTTGTACTCCAGCACAACTCATGAATCTAGTGTGTCAGAATCACAAATATAGGACCCAAATAAGAATTTTTATCTTAATGTTAATGTTAACTTCATCAGCACTGCATGACGGTTTGTATTTAGTGTGTATTAGGTTATCTGTAAACTACCGGTGACTTGGGGTGAATCGATGATGATACTTTTCATTCCCATAATTCATTTTGTAATATCCTGTTCTGATTTTTCTGATGTAATGCTTAACAAGTCTGTCTAAACGACTCGTTTTCTACATGCTCAGAGATTCTTTACCCAGATCAACATCCTCTTCTCGGGGCCACTGTGAGAAGGGCAGGTTCTTGTAAAAGGCCTCTAGGATTTTCTCCTTCACTTGGCAGATGGTGTCCGTGTTCATCACTCGCACGCTCACCGAGTCCATACCGAAGCCCTGGAAGGAGACGTTGATGTTCTGGAAGGCAGCCAGAGATGAGAGGTCAGGTCAGTGTTGTCACGGATGGAAAGAAAGCTCAGTGGTGAGCGCCGAAGCTCACCTGGGGTTTGGCTTCAATGTTTTCTCGAAGGAGCCACTCCTCGTTAAGCGTGTAGCGAGCCTTCCCAGTGATGGCGTCGATCGAGCCCTTGTTGATCTGCTGCTTGATGGCACACAGCAGCAGGAAGAACGGCTCGCCCACCGTCTCCTGAGAGAGAAACGAACACGCTCATACAGACGATGAACCGAAGCCAGACAGTAAAATCAGCGGCTTAGCTCTTCACGAACCTTGAGGTAGGTGTACATGCAGATGGACATCCAGTTGGTCAGCATCTTCTCCACCACGGACTCTGTTCGGCGCAGCATCAGTTTGGGGTTTTTGGAGGCTGAAGCGTCGATCAGATCCACAAGCAAGTCCTTCATGATGCTCGTGTAGTATTCCAGTTTACCATGGAGGGCGATAGTGAGCAGAGAGGCAAGATTGCACCTAAACACAGATGACAGCATGCGGACACATCATGAGACACATCACTATTTGAGAACATTCACTTCTGATCAATACCATCAGACACCAACACTAATCAGTGAAATCACAGCGAAAGCGCTCATCAATTACTACCAAATACTGCCAAGAAACAAAGTTCCGTGAACTCCAACATTTCAGCCAGAACCAAATAATCAGTGGCTTGTTTCCCAACAGCAAATGATCAGACTCTAGCTGTGCAGAGCGTTTTCTAAGAGCAGTTTTCCTTATTTGTGACCCTGCCTGAACTTGAGTAACACAGATATATTTGTAGCACTAGTCAGAAAAACAATATATCGACTTTTGATTAGTAATATGCGTTGCTAAGAAATTCTTAATATTTAGACTTTTTTGCTCCCTCAGATTCCAGATTTGTTTTTAAATAGTGGTATAATCTAAATATTGTCCTATCCTAACAAACCAGGCATCAATGGAAAGCTTACTTATTCAGCTTTCAGATTATTGTTTTTAAAAAAGACCCTAAAGACTGGTTCTGTGGCTCAGGGTCATATTGTTGTGGAATCCTGAAGCTTATTAAACAGTTTTGTGCAGACCAAGCTGCCTGCCTTAGCTTAAAGAGCATCTGCTTTACTTACAAATTACAGCTATGTTAACATAACGTGTCTCCTAAATATCTACAAACATGTTATTTTGGGCTTTAGAAGATTCAAAAACTTATGAAATGAAACGGCAGTATAATTTGGTGACTGCGTAAGTCTGTTCTACACTGCTTTCAGAGTCATTACTCCCACAAATCCAGGTCCTGCTTCAGTTCACGACTCATCACCATGGATTCTCTGGGGCTCATCTGACAGCTCTGTTCTTGTACTGAAGGTTTCTTTAGAGGATATAACTCTCCTGATGTTGCATCATATGTTCTGGAGGTGTGCACATTGGTTTCTGGGTTGGATCCTCTCTTTGTTCTCAGTTTGTCTGCGCTCACCTGTCTCTAACAGCAAAGTCTTTCTGCTGCTCCAGCGCATGAACAAAGGTGACCAGGAAGTGTTTGTTGTTGAGAAGAGTGGAAAACAGCGTGAGTCCCTCCTCCAGGTTGGGCCGCACACTGTTAGACGACTTACACAGAGAGAAGAGACATTGATTTCCAGACTGAATCCATGCAGTGGGTCTTAAAGTGCCCTAACATGTTAACACACTTAATTTTGCCCTTATATGTTCTTTTAAGAATAATCTTTGGCATGAGTCAGTAGTTCAGCAATGGTGATTTTAGACAGTTCAGTTCTTTATCTTACAAAACACCCTGTTGTACAATACTGCAGTTTCACAATTGCACATGGGAATCACAACAATTATCTTCCAACTGTTCTTATACATTACGAAACTCACAGCAACGCACTAAAA
Organism: Enteromius treurensis; assembly: GCA_032275025.1. NCBI lineage: Eukaryota > Metazoa > Chordata > Actinopteri > Cypriniformes > Cyprinidae > Enteromius > Enteromius treurensis. The sequence continues at coordinate 2,758,978 of JAUCMU010000151.1, forward strand.
TAATCTCAGCTAAAATCTTAAAAAAAAAATAAAGGAAGGCTGCTGACAGGAAACACGGGTTTCTTCAGAGGACGATGGGCTTGTTGCGCAAAACAGAGTTATTGTTGAGATGACTTTGCTGAATCTGTGCTTTAGTGCAAACACACACACTCCCTACACAAGCCTCCAGGAGAGCGTTTCTCACCTGCCAGTCCTGGAGCAGAGGATGGGTCTCAGACAGAGCTCTCGGGCCGAGGGGATCATTCTCATACATGGGCTGAACCAGACGCCTCTCATAGTCAGAGCACATCTGCACAAACACACACACACAGAGCATTGGTTCACACCTTCATATTCCTAACCACTCTAAAATAGCTGCGTTCTCCACATTAATAGAGCTAAAGTACTGAGACTCAGTCAGAGCCATGAAGCTTCTTATGAATCATGCAGATCTATAGCAGCACTGGGTTGTTTGAGGTCACGGTAAAAGTCTGTTAGCAGCAAACACACACAGAATTCCCCTAAACGCAGTCTATTGTGTCAGTGTGCTGGAGGGAGTATTCAGGAGTTTCTTGTCTTTGTGCCTAGTATTGTGCAGACACCGAGACTGGAAAATTGCACAATTTGTGGCTTTCACTGGAGAACAAAACTAGGGGATGAGGAGAGTCCTGTATCTGCCCTGGCTGGAGACTTTAACTCTTCAATAAACTAAACATCCTTTGTACAACTAAGGCTGATAGACAAATCCCCAAATTTGTTAAAGCACAGTCTGAGCTTCCCGTCTAGAGAAACATCAGACCAGGTGTGCTTAATGATGACATGTAGCTGGAGATTTCCTCACTGCTGCGGTGTGGAGCAGTCTGTGTAATGACTTTTCACCAGTTGCTCTGACTGATATTTAGCATGAAGAGAATCATCCACCAGCATCAGATGGAAAGTGTAACAATAACCTTGCTCTTATATCTGATGATTATACTAATCCTCTCGGGCCTTGTTTATAAAATTCTCAAATATGTGTACGCTCGATTCATAGAATGAACGTATGAACAGGAATCTCTTTCAGATGTGAAACCTATGAATTGCAAATGAATGGTTTCAGCTCTCTGCCTTGTAAAAGACTCATAATTAATGTCATCATTAACATATATATAACATCACCAATCATCATCATTTAGAGCAGGGCGCTGTAAGAACTGCTTACATTTTCAAAAACCTGCAACACTACGACAATAAAAGTGTGTTCGTCTGCTCAGACCCTGACCGGACGCTAAGCACTTTTCCACGTCAAAGAGCGTTTTTATTAATATGAGCACTGGCGTGGATTTAATCGTACACACACTCTTAAATCTGAGTGTACACATACTTTATAAATGAGGCCCTGATGTTTTTCTTGAAAACGTGTGCTTGTGCTTCTTTCTTTAAAACAAACATCACTTGGTTTGATATATAACGCAAGGAATTTGTTTATTTAAGTTTGACTGAAGTGCTGCTGTGTGTGTATCAGTGTGTGTGTGAGCAGACCTTAGGGAAGAAGGTGCGAGTGACGAACTGCTTGTACTCCAGGAAGGGTATGCCTTGTGTTCGGCTCAGCTCCTTGGTCAGATCTGTCATATCAGTCTGCAGCTCTGCGAAACCTGACACACAAACGACTTGTCATCAAACAGCGGACCATAACACTAACATCAACTCCTACATAAAAAACCTGCTCTTCGTTTCATGCAGGAACTGATTTTCCTGGTAAAGATGTGACACAACATTTCCTTTGCCATCTGAATGAGGATATGGCCATTCTCACACTCTTCATGAGTTTCAGCTCCAACTCTCTTTCACTGAAACAATATCATGATTTATAGTGTTAATATGAAGCAGCTGGTTTTTAAATGGTTTTGGGCAAACACACACACACACAGACTGTATTTTCTGTGGTCTTACCGTAACTCACACTAAACTAGAAGTATTTGTTGAATTTCAAAAAACAGCGTTTAGTATATTTTTTAAGCTTTTTGGTTTACAGGGACACAGGAAGTGTAAACCTCATAAACCATGTTTATGTTGTCATTATACACATTTGTATAAATGCATACTCATAAACCACATAAGCTCATAACCATAAGCCAGAATACACACACACACACACTTCAGTCTATGTGAAGCAGTGGTTAGTGGTGAAAGTCACACACTGATTCTGGAACTAGCCTTGTGTGTGTGTGTGTGTGTGTGTGTGTGTGTGTGTGTGTGTGTGTGTGTGTTCAGTTTTCCACTGATCTGAGAGCAGTGCTGCTCTTTAGTTTGCAGTCTTCAGGACATGAGCGGAGCTGAAGTCAGATCAGTGCTAAGGGGACAGTCCTGGCGGGATAACAGGAAGTGAGACATCCTCTTATTGTTTCAACACAGGATGTTTGTGTATATTCAGGGATTTGATTGTCAAGGAAACCAAGAATAAAACAGGAGGAAAAGAGAAGCAGCGAGCAATAGAGAGAGAGAGAGAGAGAGAGCTGATGATGGTAAGATGTTGCAATCCAGAAAGCTGAGCTCCTCTGAGTCACATTCACCACCAAACACCCCCCGACTACAAGAACAATCACACACTTCAGCCCAAACCCCTGTGTGTTTACTGCTATACTGGACAGATTCACACGATCACGCTTCATTACTGTACAGATCTTCTGATTAAAGTCTTCACAGGGCAGAATATAATATCCAGAAATAAACAAACTCTACCATCAGTTACTCACGTCACACCAAACCTGCATGACTTTATTTCCTCAGAACTTACACAAGAAACTCCATATAATATAAAGGTCTTAAGTGTTTGTGTTTCAAGTGAGCGATCGTGCCGGCTCTGAATATTACTGTGTGTGAGAGAGGCGCTGTGGAGGACAGGTCAGTTATTATTTTTCTGGTACCACTGGTTTCATTCCCAGACACGAACATATATCTAAAAAAAATTTCGCTGAAATGCAATGTAAAGCCATTCTGAATAAAAGCTACTCCACAGCACAGACTGTTCACTATATATTGATTATTATGCTTGCTATTAGATAGAAAGTCATGTGGAGCAACAACACATGAAGGTGTGCAGACAGAGACGGATCCAGATCTTGTTCACACAGCTCAAAACAAAACAGGGTGGCTAAAGGACAAATGAGTGTAATAACAGTGATTTATGACACACTCCGTGTGTGTGATCATTTCCTGCTGTCAGACTCACACAAGAACATAAACACACACATGTCATGTGAGTGTGTGTGAGAGACGTGTGCTGCTCTGCTGGGATTGCAGCTAATAAAACTGACAGTCCATCACTGTAGAGTGTGTGTGTGTGTGTGCACCTTGGATTTTATCACCTTATAGGGACCAATTGTCCCCACAAAGATAGGAATAGCAGTAAATGTTGAGCTTGTGGGGACATTTGTTAGATCTCCATGAGGAAACAAGTTTATAAATCATACAGAATGAAGTGTTTTGAGAATCTAAAAGTGTGTGTAGTTTCCTGTAAGGTGTAGGGTCAGTGTAGGACAATACCACATACAGTCTGTACAGTAGAAACACCATTACACCTATGGAAAGACCTCAGAAAACATGGAAACACTACGTGTGTGTGAGTGTTTGTTTGTGTGTTACCTTTGCGTATCTCCTCGCGGATCTGTGACTCCATCTCCTCCATCTGTAATAGAGTCTTCTGCCAGTACCTCTCTGCCCTGCGGCTCTTAGTGCAGTAAACCACTAGCGCTGAACACACACACACACACACACACACACACAAACACACACACAGATTTTATTAATGCTGGAAGCACACACACACAACAGCTTCCAAACTGTTTGAGAGATCAGTCGTAGAAATGCTTCTCTTTTGCATTAGTCACCAGCACCAGAGCTAGCAGTGATCTGAAACGGTCTCTCTCAGATGATGGGGATCTCCAGCAGATCTGAGCTGATCCACAGATCACCTGAGCGTCTGATAAGTGCTGAATGCGAGACGTACCCACAGTGCAGAGCAGCAGCAGCACACAGCACACCACGATGGAGACCACGATGGCCATCTCACTGCCTCCACCCATCTGCACCATTGCTATCACCTTCTGGAAATGACCCACGCGCACCTGCAAACCACAACATCACACACATCTCACAGAGCTCCTCAAACACACACATGATAGTCAGGATATTCTATTCTATAACCCGAATTCCAGATGGGACATTTTTTACATTTGAATAAAATGAAAACTAAAAGACTTGAGTTAAATGAGTCAATATTGTATCCATAATAGAGCATAGAGAACATAGCAAATGTTTAAACTGAGACATTTTACACTTTTATCCACTAAATGAGCTCATTTCAAGTTTGATGTCTGCTACAGGTGTCTAAAAAACTGACACAGGGGCAACAAAGAACAGATTCACCTGGGAGAACATCTAGCAACTAATGAAGTTAATGGACATCAGGTCTGTAACATAATTAGCTATGAAAGAGATGTTTTAGAGAG
>JAUCMU010000151.1:2766095-2785771 GCA_032275025.1 Enteromius treurensis
GGAGAATGTGTATGTACTATATATATATATATATATATATACACACACACACACACACACACACACACACACACACACTGTATATATATTATTTTTTCTCAACATGAAATCAAATTTCTGCTTGAAAATGATTAAATACAATAAAATATATATATATAATAATAGTAATAAATTAAGCAAGTTAATACACAGATTTCTGGAATTTAAGTCTGTTTCATTCAGTTGTGACATTTCTATTTCTTAATACTGACTGTCATCCAATGTTGTATATCAGTCTGCTGGTCCAAGTAACTTTAAAACCTTCAGAGTTCTGCAATTTTAATGGTTGTACTGTGTGTGTGTGTTATAGAGTTAAATACTGAGAAACCAGTAAAAAAACGCTACTGTACTCCTGTACTCATACTGTTTTTCCTGCTGCTGATTGGACTGAATGTTTTTCTGGCCTATAAAGGTGAGATGTACCAAAAATAAAGTTACCTTTAAAAAGCTTTTCATCTCTGTACATACAAATGATCCAACCAAGTGCCATTTAAAAGAACATGATTACAGGTTAACTTTACAAGCAATTTTTTTATTTAAAATAATAAAAGTATAGAGCAACTACAATAAGTATTGTGACCTTTTGAGGATCTCAAACTTTGTTGGATCCATTTTTGATTAAGAAAATGAAAATTCTGTAATGAATTATTCACCCCTCAAGTTGTTTCAAGAATGTAAGAAATGTAGTGAAACGCTATAGGTTTATAATATATATTGCTATATATATGTAATGCAATGAAATTGATACTTTATTAATATTAACCTATGTTTTTTTAGCCACTGTACATTTCATTTTATGCAACGATGTAAGCTAGCTTGATTTCTGTTGTTCCATAATTAAGTTAGATTTTTACAAATTATTATAATTATTTACGATAATTTTTTATGTAGTCTTCACTCTGGAGGCTTGGGTTCACCATCACTGTACATCAGATGATTACAAAACAGAGAAACTCAAGACTGCTGAAGGAGTCAATCTGGGCAGCTCCAGTTCAGATCAGGTACACACACTAATGAACACATATACGCAGAGAAAGGCATGTTTAGAGAAAACTGAAGGTTCTATGTTTGTGTTTGTGTGTGTGTTAAACAGGAGTGTTTCTCTGATATGTGTGGGAACAATGGGACTCTAGAGAAACTAAGAACTCAACTAAACCAGCTCAACATTAGTGCACAAAGAGGTACACACACACACACACACACACACACACACATATGCACATCAGGTTTCCATGTTTCATGTGGATATTGGATGTAATGATTTAAACTGCACACATAGAACAAGTGCATTTTATATGCCTTTATGGAAATCCTACCCCTACCAACCTTTCCGCATTCAACAACATACTGTGTAATATAATGAATATCAGACACACACATGCACATTTTTAAAATTCCTACATGCCCGGCACTATTCATCTGCCATGATTTCAGTTCAGTTCAGGGGTGTCATGAAATGCATTATCTGATCTTTACATTTTGCATCTTAGTTTGCATTTTTTTTCTGTATGTATATATACAACTTTTATTTAACTTGTTGTTCAACTGCAATAAACATTTTTTTAAATGTCAACCTCAATTATAGAAATCGGCAAATTAAATATAAATTAGAATGTTTTTGTTTGTCAGTTTAGATTTTTCTTTTCAGGACTGCTTTAAAGCCAGGAGTCACCATAGATATGTCCCAGAGAACGGAGTTCACTTTTATCCTTTCTATTTTATAGCCTTGGTTTGTCCACCTGGTCCTCCTGGTCCAGCTGGTCCAGCTGGCATACCTGGATTAAACGGTAACTACTTCCATGCCTTGAAAACATTGTCAGTCAGTAACTCCAACCTCTCTATCACTCTCATTTAACGATAGTTACATTAGAAGAAGAAGTTTTATGTTGAATTTGTCCAGTAGTTGTCGGCATGAGGCCTCCGGGTCATGGCACCAGTGTAACAGGTCCTATTCCAAATCACTACAACAAATCCCTGTCCACAGTTTAAGTGATAAAAATTATGATAAGAGTAGCAGCAGAGCACAGTGACCAGAATAGAGTCAATCATTTTCCCCATTCCTTCACCAATCTATGTGTTTTCAGCTCTCCCTGCTGGTCAAAAGAGACATAAACACTGAACTTAAGCTGCATTTTGACCTTTGGTGTCTAAGATCCTTCATCCCAACATGTGTGTGAATAGCATTTTTGACATATTGATCAGTATTTATAATGTGTTCTACATCAGGTTATCCTGGGGTGCCAGGGATGAAGGGACAGACTGGCTCACCAGGTTAGTCTGTTTTTTCTATATCTGTCTGAATTTGTGTGGGTGTAGCATTGTGACCTGTGCTTATTTTTCCATAAATTTGAACATCATGTATTGGCTCAGCAAATAATTGTTAACGGATACGCTGCTTTGCTGCACATAAGGAAAATGCTGCATCTTAATTGAAAATATGAATTTCCTCTCTTTCAGGTCAGGCAGGTGAGCCTGGGGCTCCAGCTGAAAAAGGACAGAAAGGAGACCAAGGACTAGCAGGTGAAAAAGGCCCGGCTGGAATGATGGGACCACCTGGTAATCGCCTTTTCACTTTCACACCACCCTTACTCCATCTGTAACAGTATAGAAGATCCATATCTCTCTGTCACCTCTGTCTCCAGGTATTCCGGGCTTGAAAGGGGATACAGGAGAGAGAGGATTAACAGGTGCTCGTTTATGATGATCAAAGGCCATCTGAATAATTCATACTATGATAAAACACAAAATATGTGTTGTGGAAATGCCTTGCATATTTTTCCGTGCTGTGAGAGTTTAAGTATTGCTTTAATGAAATCCTGTCTGGTATTTTCTCTGTGAACACAAGGTTTACCTGGGACTGATGGTCAACAAGGTGCAGATGGGACGCCTGGTATCCAAGGAACACCAGGGCTCCGTGGGCCACCAGGTATCATCTGATAGCTTGTCTAAAGGAGATTAATAACTACTAAAAATTGCATTTAATGTACAATAAAAATAAATATAAAGGCTAAATATAAGGACAATAATATATATTTTGTTTCACAATTAAGTATGGATGCTATGATGTTTATAGTTAGAGCATGTCTAGGTTGTTGTTATGGTATTCTTGGTGGTTGCAAGGTTAATTAACCACAAGTCAAAATGACCAACCATAATTTGACATTCTGGTAACAGGACTTCATTTTTAATCAATTAGAAAAGTAAAACCACATGTCTCCTCATTTTGATTGTCTTAATCTGTTTAATCTATGTTCCTCAGGTTTTAAAGGAGACCCAGGTGCCAGAGGTGAGAAAGGAGAACAGGGAGGTTCAGGTCTCAGTGGTAAGAAAGCCCAGATCATTAACCTATTTAGGCCTGTCTCTCTGTTAATCTCTATCTCTATGCTAATTAAGATAGCCAGTCTATGGACTATTGCCATAAGATATTGTATACTTAGGTTTATCTGACATAACTAACACCAGAATATTGAATAAAAGCTCATTCATATAAATGCTTAGAAGCTTTACTCCGTAATCCATTGTACAGAAAACATAACATCAGTGGAACGTGTAGACTTTGTAATCAGATTTCCAAATATAATTATTATTTTCATTAATAATACATACATTGTTTTACAGACAGTATTTAACTCCCAAGTGTCTACAAAACTACTATTTAAGGGATTTAAAGCCACTAACCTGGCAAGCTTCAGCAAATTCAGAGATCAGTTTATCCTCAAAAGCATACATTGTATTATCATGATAACTTTGTTTTGAGGCAGAGGTGTACTCTCACTTCCTGAAATTTGAGAATTCCTAATTCATTTGTCCCCTAACCTTTGTTTGACTGATCTTTTAGGACCTCCTGGTCTGATGGGACCACCTGGAATAAATGGTTCAGCCGGACCAAAGGGAGACACTGGTGTTGGCCTTCCAGGTATTGCGGCAGTGCTAATGACACATGCATATAATAGTGTTATGTGGCATTATGCTATTTATTTATAGGCAAATAATTATTGTCAGGGCCACCAGGACAACAGGGACAAAAGGGAAGTCAAGGATTGCCAGGTATTTAAAAACACACACATAAACAGATGATAAACATTGAATTTATATCATATAGCTGTCATCTCATGTTGTATGTAGGTGTCCCTGGACTTCGAGGTCTGAATGGAGAAAAGGGCAGTAAAGGTGATCCGGGTGAGTTTTTAAAAAGGTTAGGTAACACTTTATTTCAATAGTCCACTTTAGACATTCTACATTCTAAGTAAATTTGCAACTACAGCATTAGTAGACTGACTGGTTAATATCTTCTAACACTTTATTTTGACGTGTCCACAACATACAACATACTGACTGTAAGAAAATTAAATGTCAACTTACTCTACTAATCCAGAACCTACCCTAACAGTCTACTCTGAGAGTATAATTAGTTGCGATGTAGTTACACATTTACTTATAGTTAGTAGAATCTAAATAAAAGTTATTAGTATCAAAATGAAATGTAACTAAAGATTATTATTGACAAGAAATCAGCATCCAACTCTGTGTGTTTCTTGTATTTCCTTCATCCTATCCATATGTCTGTCTTCTAGGCCTAAGGGGAGATCAAGGTATGTTTTGGTGCATTTTGAGTGCACAGCATCCGTGTCATTATAGCCTGTTTTGTGTGTAATGTGATTGCATGTATGATGGTCTTAAACAGGTCATAAGGGAGAGAAGGGTGATGTTGGACCCCCGAGTAGAGCCCCTGGTAATTATTTCATGAATACTACTGTGTGCCACTGTCAACATTTAACAGTTTGGAGATTCTGCATAAATAACAGCAAAAAAACAGAGACTTTGGCATGTATCTTAAGCTATATATTGACAATCAGTTCTTCTTTTTTATGACTTTCAATTTCAATTTTATGACTTGCAGCATTTCAACACTAACGGAGGCAGTCCAACAGTGTGTCTTATATATGTGCATTTGTCATTAGATGTGGTTCGTTTAGTGGGAAGTTCCACCCGCGGAAGAGTGGAGGTGTTTCATCAGAATGCCTGGGGAACGGTGTGTGATGACAGCTTTGACACTGTGGATGGTTTGGTGGTGTGTAAGATGTTGGGTTACCAGAGGGCCACTCAGGTGTACACGGACGGTGCAGGTGATGTATTTATCTATGGTTAAGAGTCTTAGATTAATGGTTCAGGGGTTTACAGGCTGTGGTTTTCATAAATACTCTCACAATGGCCTATGCTGTGTATCTGCTGAAGGGACTGGAAACATCTGGCTGGACGAGTTGAGATGTACCGGAAATGAGAGAAGCCTTTTCGACTGTCCACATGGAGGAATAGGAACTCATAACTGTAATCACGGCGAGGATGTGGGAGTTAGCTGTGCCTGAATTAAAAGAAGAAAACCTCTCACACCAAAAACAAAATTTTTGCTCCTTGATTGGTTTTGGATTGGTTTTATTAAACCATCGGATGTACAGCATAAAGTCAGTTCCATTCATGTTTGAAAAAGCTGTCTAGTGAAACCAAACTTATTTTTGTGAAATGTTATGCTTGATGTGTGTGCCTGGTGTCATCAGAGCAGCGACATCCATGCATTTCTGAGTGTAAGTATTTTTGGCCTGTGTACAATATATAATAAAGACCACAACAAACTCATGCATGTTTATTCTAAAACGGTCCTAACTCATAAAACTTAAACACAGCAAAATAAATGTTTGAAATGTGTCATGTTTTGGTTTCTGTATGGTCAACATCTATGGCTCCCTCATTATCCTTCTCTTGTATTTTGGATCTGATAGACACTAATCAACAATTATCATTCAGAGGACGTTTCTGCTCCTGTTCTCCTCTCCAGGGACCTCCTCTCTCCAGTCCTTCCCTTCTCTCACTGTGTCTGTCTGGCCCCTCATTAGCCGTGAGACCCTAGGTAAAGGAAGGGTGGGCTGGGGAGTGAGGTCCTCTGAAACGGTGAGAGGCCACACTAATAAATAAATGATACAGTCAGTGACGGTAATAATAATGAGAGAGGAACAGATATGTTAGCATTTATAAAGAGCTCTAGTCCGCTGGGAGTGAGATGCTTGTTAGTTTAACTGGGAGTTTTTTTTACTGAACCTGAATCTGTGATCTGATCAACACAAGAGTTTATTTCTTACAGACAATAATTGCTAGTAATGTTTCAACAAATGGTAATATGACAACTTTGTTTTCTGTGCAACAGGAAACTCTTTATTTTGAAAAAATGCTTTTTTAAGAGAGTGAATAAGGAAGTGCAACTGCTGAGGTTTCTTTAAAAGTTGCAGATGCGTGTTTATACCCGGTTGTGGATCCTCATGTGCTGTAAACAGATTTGCAGTATAGAGACAATGTTTGATGAAAATCTGCTGACCAGTATGCTAAGAATTTCCTAATCTATTGCATCTGAGCATTAATGCCCAGTGTCCTGTAAGTCAGCTTTATAGATCTGCTGTTACTTAGTAAAACATGTCTTAGTGCTGTAAGGGCTACAAGAATACAGATGGAAAACACTGCACTAGTATCGACTAGAAAAGTACCTCTTGGACCTGTCCTGGGAACATTTTGGAAGTCTCCCTCATTTCAATGCTTTGTTCACGGTTTGTTTTTCAAATCAGATTTATTTTTCCTGTCTTCGGTTTGGACTATTAGATACTAATCAAATCTAGTTTGTGTGTCCAGACATGCATGGGTTAGTTCACCCAAAAATTTACATTTTAGACCTAACATAAGACCTCTGTTCATCTTTGGAACACAAATTAAGAAATGTTTGATGATATCAGAGAGCTATCTGTCCCTCCATAGACAGCAATACAACTGAAGTAATCCCAGATCCAGAAATGTAAAACAGTACATGTGACATCAGTGGCTAAACCTCACTTTTGCAATGCTACAAGAATACTTTTTTGTGCAAAAAAACTAAAATAACATAATTTACTCTTCATGACTTACGTCTTCCGTCATGATCAACGCGCCACATACGCAAGCTTTAATGTATTTGATGTAATCAGCCTTGTTTACATCCGGGTGAAAGCATGTGCATGTAATCTGCCGCTATTTGCGCCTAGAAGAAAGCGTATGCTTATACAGTAATGTTCTCTAAAATGGCAAAAGACATAAGTCATAGGAGAAGAATGGTTAAGTATATTAAGTTATTTTTGTTTTCTTTTTGCAAAAAAGTATTCTCCCATCGTCGCAAAAACTGTTGTTGAGTCACTGATGTCACATGGACTGTTACCAGTGTTTTTACCACGTTTATGCCTCTGGAATCATTTCAGTTGTATTGCTGTCTATGAAGGGGCAGATGGCTCTCTGATATCATCACAATATTTTTTATTTTTGTTTTGAAGATGTGTGAAGGTCTTATAAGTTATAGGTTTGGTCAAGTTTGCTCAAGGATCTCACCTCAGTCATGGTATTAAAGGTGGAGAGAGCACTGGTTATTCACTCCAACCACCAACAATCCCTGCCGGACCTGGGACTCAAACCCACAACATTTAGGTTACAAGTCCATCCATCTCCAGACAAGTGCTCAAGGAGACTGGTATATAGTAAAATGTTCTGTGCTGTCGTCAGTTGGCTTTGACTATTTTAAATACCGTATCTTGGCCCACAGGACACGACGGCACTTCTGGACCATGTTCACATATGTCTTCCTATTTCAGAGAGTAACCTCTGGACTTTAGCAGACACATCCTATTTGAGCCTGTTTTGCCCTGAGCAAGATGTGTATTAAATTGTGCATCTAATCATTTTCCTCATGAAGACTCACATGTGCGTTTCAGTACTGTTTTTCTTAAAGAGAGGGCAATACTTTCTGCTAGCTATTTGTCTCTGTTCTGGACTCTAAATTATACTGATTTATTTTATCTGACATCCTTTGTTATTAGGATGAACTATCGTTTTAAAAATTACTATTTCTGTAAATTAAACAGTGAAGTGTTTCATCACAACATGCATTCATGCAGCAGTACACATTATTTCAACTTGAAAATAATAATGCAAAAAAAAAAAAATGCATTCAGTACAGCCATACAACTGTTTAGCTGAGCACTAGAATATAGTGCAAAAATTACAGAACAGTAAAAAAAATCATAAGAAAATGCATTGGATGCATTGAACAGGAACGTCTACAGCTGAATACAACCAGTCTTTCACTGCCCTCTATTGGTGCACACACGTATGACGAAGAGCCTAGACTCAGAAATAAAGGTACCTTTTTAAAAGGTGCATTTTTGTACCTAAAGGGTCCATTTTGGTACCTTAAAGCTACATATTAATAGTCAAAAGTGTACTATTAGTACTGTATGTACTTATATTTGAACCTAACAGGTACAAAAGTGTACCTTTTCAAAAGGTACCACAGTGACAGCTTTTGTACCTTTAGCCTATTTCGGAGTATATGCTTAAGTCAGTATATAAGTCAGTGATAAAGGAAGTATCAATTAAGGCCAGCTTGGCTAATCAAGATGATTAGTGAGGTCAATGTGGGGTCATACATGAATGCAGCAGAAGATAAAACTGATACAAGAGAATTAATTTTACTCAATGCACTTTGTTAACGCCAGTTGCGCTTATTTATAAATGACTATTACAGAGTCAAATATTTTCTTGTAAAATCGCTGACATTATGCCTAGTGAATAGGCTTATGATGTAATAACATAGTGATGTTTCATCATCAAGAGATGATTTATTACCATGCCTAATTAATAATAAAACAGAATGCAATTACAATGCATGAACACATCATGCCCTCAGTTCACGCATTGCTCGGGATCTCTGATTACTTTGAATGCAAGTGACTTCAGGACTGTAGCGTCAGTAACTGGCCACGAGAGGACGCAAAATATAGCTTCAGCTCTTCCACGCTCTTTAGTCATATTCATCAACTTCAGTCTTGAATGAAAGCCTAACAGACTATAGATCATAGATATAATTAAAGTGATGCCATTATATATTTTCTGCTGATAGTTTGCTAAAAATGTTTGAAAATTACTTTTACTATGGAAATGTTGGATGACTTAGGCCTTTATAGGTACAATTATATTTATCCAATTTCATATCTCAGACATATTTACCGTGCAGCGGCCTATGTCACAGTAGATAGGTACTAATAAGTAGCACCAAATGTTCTGAACCAGCTGTTTTTAATGTTCCGAATATTCATAAAAAAAGATTAATTCACTGCGCTTTTTTCAGTCTTGGGATATGATGGCACAACAAATCAGGCGTTTAGTGGCGTAGTGAACTTAAGACATGTCCTTAACAGAAGAATAATATGAACACCTTTGAACGGTCCACATCTGTTCTGCGAGCATGAGACGCACATTCTTGACGCATGACTAAACGCATGTGCTCTGCCCGGCCTCTGGACCTCAAAGGGCCCCAAACTGTACATGGTTATAATATCTGTGATCGTTATTCGCGGTCTACTTTTACACACCTTTCCTTGGTTCAAATGTCTAAACGGAACAGCAAGAACGAAGCATGTTAACCAAGCAAAAAAAGATTACATGCTTCATTGCTATCTCATCGCGTTTTGCATGTCACAGCAGGTCCCATCTAGTCTTATTCAACCTGAAATTTTGATTCCATTTACTTTAAATAAACATCCAACCAAGTTACAGCTTACGATTAAAACAAGATACTATAAATTCTGAGAATAAGGATTTTCCTATTTACGAATATCTGATATTTTGGGAATATAATGGCCTGCGATGCAGAGTTATAGTTTGTGAAACTGTAATATATATATAAAACATTTTTCATTTGTTGAAATTGACACCAAGCGCATTGCACAACAGTGTAGGAGCTATCCAGTGAATTAAGCAGGGGTCGTTTACATTTTGTTTAACAATGAAAAAATACATTTATCATATTTTCACTAAAGCTCTGCCAAATGAGCGGTAAAATTAATCACAGGACATTTAGCTGTCAATTAAGCCATTTATGCAAATAGAGCTTTGGTAAGCGAGGACGTTTACGCATTTGAGGCCGCTCCAAAGCTGCTTTGATTAAACGGTCCTTGCGTGCATAGTGTCAGGCGCTTTTAACTGTGCTGTATGATGAACGCCCAACCGATCGCGGTGAATGCACGCTAATTAAAACCTATAAATTATGTTTTTATAGGAGTTCTAAGACGCGTCTTGCGAGAGAGATAGTGGACTATTCAGCTATTTACCGCGTAACCGACGCCGCCTCACAATAGCTCTCCAGAATGAGCCCTAATAAGAAATTAATTAAGTGCAAACAGATAATTCTCGCGATAAGTTTTTCAAGCACAAAAACAGTGAGAGCGAGACTATATAGCCTAGCCTATGTCTTTCTGGCTTCACTTGTCCTGAACGAGATCTAAATTAAATGCTACTTGTTTTAGTAGGCTACACTAGTATTTATATAGGCTAGTATTAAGAACAAGCATATAGACTAATTTAACATTGAATTAGTATTTTAGCCTTTATTATAATAGCCTTTAGCCTACAAGTATATTATTTGTAATTTGTGAAATGTGGACACAATTATTCATAAAAACGCATATGGCTTGAAGTTGTTAGTTCTATATTATATATAAGTCGTCTAGGCTTCCGTGATCTTTAGTTCTGAAGTTTTCGTGATCTGAAGATTTTCAGGCTATCTACATATATATATATATATACACATATATATATATATATACACATATATATATATACACACATATATATATATATATAGTCTTATACTGTTTTTAATTATTTCGTCTCAAAAGCTGCAAATAGCTAAAGTTTTTAGAAGAATAATTCCTGTTTCGTTTTAATTTTCTCCTCGCGTCTGGCTGCAGAATTCAGTTACAAAGGCGAGAGCAATCTCTGTGCTGTTTGATATCTGTGAGCACAGGCTCGGAACGGAATTGGACGCTGACACACGTGGCAAAGAGCTCCTTTGTCATGGATAGGCTACCCACTCATCTATGTGATCTGATGTGTTTCCGGTTAGTGGCACGAGTAGAGTTCCAGAAAAAGAGGTGTCAAACCGAGGTCTGGCAATGCGGAGGGTGTAGGAAAGCCGCGTATAGGCTACTGTGCGCTGTCAGTCCTATCCAAAGTGGCAGCACGCAAGCGTTATCTTCCCACTACATGTCAACAAGTTGACTTACAAAATGTTCTCACTTTCGCGGGAAATTAGAGCGTTGTCATGGATACCTAGATAACACTTTCCAGTCTTACGTTATATTTGGAACGGAACAGGTTACAATTCAACCACTGGAGCGAATCTCGAGGAGGGGAGCTGTTATGGAAGAGCAGCGGGATCGGAGCGAAGATGACAGCGTTTCTCTGTCCCCGAGCCTGCCCTCTCCACCTCTGCTCCCGGTGCAGGCGGCGCACCACACGCACAGAACCACCAACTTTTTAATTGACAACATCCTCAGACCGGACTTCGGCTGCAAAAGGGAGCATTGTCCAACTGTCTCCAGCACGCCTTGTTCGGATTCCAGCTGCAGCACGGACAGTGTTTCGTCTTCTGCCTCGACCACCGTTTTGTCTCCAGCCAGCCGAACGCATTCCAGGGCAGACAAGGCCGATAGAGGGAACGCAGCAAAATCGGGGGTCGTCTCAGCCTCATCCGCTGCTTTGAATAGCCCAGGTGAAACGTCCTCGCCCAGTAAAGAGACCCAGTCGTTAATGTGGCCCGCCTGGGTTTATTGCACGAGATACTCTGATCGACCTTCATCTGGTAAGGCATCTGGTAACAAATAATACTTTTTTATAATACTAATAAAAAAAATTGCATACTTGTATGTATCTATAGATGCGATATATTCTATTGCATAAACCAAAAGTAGGAAAATTAGCTTATTAATATCGGACAGAATTATTCCAGCGGACACACACCATAATCATAATAATAACGCCTCATGTTCATCAAACCAGACCAAATTTACCAACATATAAAACATAAAATATAATTGTATATTTCGTTTTACAGCATGCACGATTCAGACATAACACTCCACCGATGGTTTCCATCTTCCAAGGAATTAAGATTTCCATGTATTAATGAATAAACGCTGAACATTTACAAGATAATTACAAAATATGTTTGATTTTATGTCTGCCTTAAGTTAGGCCTAGTGACAATTATCATCATCATTATTATTAATATCATTACTTACAAGACCTCACAGCCTATTTTGCTTACAGCGCAGGCCTATTTATTTTAACGTCGCTTTAATTTCACCGTTCAAAATTGAAAAATAATAAATAAATAAATAAATAAAATTCCTCAGGAAAGTAATGATATTGGTAGGTTTAACCTATTTCATTTTAACCTATTTCTGTTACATATATTTTGTCGCTTGCATTAAAACAACTTCAGGAGCACTAGACGACAAAACGAATATATATATTTTTTCTTTTTTTTTCAGCAACATAATAACAATGTAGTTCATGTCGAACTGCTCCTCTGTGCAAGTTGTAATCGCCTACTATTAGGCTATTATGTGAAAATGTTTTATTAATGCTTTTCCCACAAAATGAAGCAACAATTCGCATAACCTGTTTTTTTATTATTTCTATTTATGTACTTATTTATGTAGTCCCTGTCATTTGTTAAAAGGCAGCATAAATGTAAAGATGATCAAAAGTTAGAAAGAATTGTAAAGTGTATTTATTCTAGTCATCATGTAAGAATAGCTAATACTCTTGTGTGTGTTCTCCAAAATGGCTTTGGCATTTAATGAGATGGTTGATATTCATGGATTCGTTTCATTGTTGTCTCCACACAAGGCCCAAGGACCCGGAAATTGAAAAAACAGAAAAACGACAGCGAGGATAAACGACCCAGAACGGCGTTCACAGCTGAGCAGCTCCAAAGACTGAAGGCTGAGTTTCAGGCGAGCCGCTATATCACGGAGCAGCGGCGGCAGGCCCTGGCGCACGAACTCAAGCTGAACGAGTCGCAAATTAAAATCTGGTTCCAGAACAAACGGGCTAAAATCAAGAAAGCCACCGGATTCAAGAATGGCCTGGCGATGCAGCTAATGGCGCAGGGACTGTATAACCATTCCACCACCACCACCGTCCAAGAAGACGATGGCAACTAGCAAAGACACAAATACAGGCGGAAAAGGGGAGAACCCGGAGAGTCAAATAGTGTCGGAAGACAAAGTAAAGCTGGAAAAACTCCAATTACTTGACCAGACGTTCTAAAGGGATATTATGGTTACTTAACCTGTTTGGACGAGCGGGGGATTTTTTACAACACATTTGTGGAACCGTAGGCCTCATTTTGATTTTGAGGATGCTATTAAAATGTAAATGGATCGCGCTGGTTTATTAAGTCAAATGAAACACTTCCCATTTCATCTAATTCATGTTTTTATGCTGTTTAAAGCAATATTTCTTCGTGCCAAAGATGTTATTCGATTAAAGTATGCAGATAACAGTATATATTTTTTCTTTGATGATGGGGATATAGGTAATGGGAGACTTATCTGATATAAGATATTATTCTTTGCAAAATATTTAATACTGTATCCAAATAAACCTCTTTTGTACATTCAAAACGTGGCGTCTATTTTCTCCTTATTTAGTCTATCGTAGCTACACATTTTCTTGAAACAGAAACAAAAAAACAAATCAAACTTTGCGTCGTCAAATTTGTTGCGCCATTATGTTAGCCTTTCATTTACGCGGCATGCTGCGCGGTTTATATCTCGAATGAATATACAACAAAAAATGCATTAACATTTTCATACACACAGATAGTGTACAACTTTTAATATACATAAGACTACAGGTGAAATTATCCAAAAATAATTACATTGTATTTACCATAACGTAAATTTCGTGACCCTGACACGAATCAATAGATTTTATGCCTATTTCGTGATATTGTCACGACTAGCCGTGCGACTGGGTTGCCTATTTACTAACAGATAAGGATAAAGATTTGTTGGAAGACAAAATCATGGTGCTAAATTATTTTGTTAACTGGAAAAATAGGCCTTTCAATCCGATATTAATAGTGCCAAATAAAAACGAAAACGCGTAGTATTGATACGCAAAAATGGGGTTGTGTGTTTTTATTTACAACAACAACATTTTATTATAATTATATTATTATTATCCTAAATTTTAGCTAAATGATCTAGCCTATTTTAATCAAAGGAAATGTAAGCCTTATTGTTTCATATAGCCTACTCTTATTTTCGCCGCCCATCCCTTTTTTTAGCTGTGGCTTTGAAAACTTGAGAGCAGTTGAGTGACTATTTCGGTGGTGTGTTGTGGGCATGCCGTGGCTTTTTTGCAACCGATTAATCAATCCAAAGACGACAGAGAATCGCGAACACCTTATCCTGATGGGAATCGCTGTTTGTTTTCTGAAGGTCTCTGCCCGGGGCAACATTTTGCAGCGTCATACGGCATCTTCATTGGACCTGCAGCGTGCGTGTTGTGAGAAAACCACAAATCCAACACCTTCATTGTCTCCGGCGCTATGGTCCTCAACACGAGGCGCGCCTGGGCAGGCTCGGAGGAGCGCAGGAATTAGCATCTGTCAAGTTCAAAAGCAAGTTACACTCGATTGAGATCTTGGACTGTAAATCGACATTTTTAAAAACCACTATAGAAAGGGCCTTTAATATGACTTAGAAATAATAAACTAAGGGTCATGCCGAGAACATTCGTCGGTTTAAGACGCAGAAATCGCCTTAAACGTTCCAGTTTGGGTAAATAAATTGCCGCACAACAATCTTTGGATTCCATTACGCGTCACTTTGCTACCACCTGCTAGAAAAACAATTTTGCGGAGAATTTTGAGGCGAATAAATTAAGCAAACGAGTCATTGCAGAATGCTGTTAGCCATCAATCAAAAAAAAACAAACTGTGAAATAAAAGATAAAAGATTAATTAAAAACAGTGTTCAACAACACTCCAGCTCATTTATTGCTTCATGAATTAAAAAAAAAATGTTTCACTGCTACATTTTGACATTTAAAATAGGCTACAACTGTTGTGAAAGAATCTATAACGATTTAAGCAGAATTATCCTTTCGAACAACTTGTTGCCTGCTATTGTGGTGAAAAAAATATATATATTAAAACAATGCAAACATATAGGCCTAATCTCCACACAGTATATGCTGGGAACAAGGTGAGTGAAACAATTTTTGAAGTGTGGCCCTGTTTGAACAAAACTAATTAATCACATAAACGTTTTTAGGATGTGAAGAAAACTAAATAGCACAAAAAAAATCTCAAAATAAAGGTTTTTAATTGGAATCATTTATCTATGAACAAAAAACAAAAAAAAAACATTTTAAACGATCTCAGTAAATCGTGTAGCTAACATCCAGCTCATAAAATATAAATAAATAGGCTTAAACGATTTGCATAGAGAGCCCTGGAAACAAAAGTCATTTTGATGTGATTTATTCTTTTGAATTTTAATTGGATTTAATTTATTCCTCGGCTGCATGACTGAGGGTATGTGCATACTTAGTCTGAGTCATACCTTTTAATCGTTTACAAATAAATTCCGTTCAACTTGTGAAAAGAACATTCAGTCCCCCACCTTCACTCCCAACAGGCCTACACACCCTCCGAATATTTTCTCAGATAAACAAACCCCGTGAACACACAAACAACCGACAGGCATGGAGCCTCTCTGTTTGATGTTTACCACAAATTAAAGCGCAAGGAAAAAGTGCATTTTCAAAATGTATGTGTAAGCATAGGCTACTTCGTTTTGTTTTGTTTTTAACTGGAGCTATTACAAGGGAACATGTCACTAAGTTTGACCTCAACCGTTTTTTCCGACAGTTCTTTTGTTTGCATGTTTTGTTTTAGAAAATCACTTCGTTATCACTACATGCATTATTTCTATCATAACAATTCACTGGTCAATATTAGACACTTCATTTCACATTTTCTCTTTCCTTAATATTATAACATCAATACACAGCAATTCGTAAATATTTTACGAGGTGGCTAATTCGTATAAATTTGTACGAATAGGTCGTAAAAAATTCAGAAGAGATTGCAGGCTTGTTACAGTAACATGCTTCTTTAGTGGCAGATGATGTTACTGCTGGGCACTAGCCAGATTTCCGTGGCACTGGCACCCCAGGTGACGTCCAGCGAGCGCGCACATATCCCATCTGTGTCTAGGAGCTTGGGTTTCCACAGACAGTATTTTTGGAATGGAGTTCCTCTCGGACTCTGCATTTAAACGCCGTCACAACGTGGTGTGTGGTCCACCGCGCGCATCAGCCCTTAATGAAAGCCCCTCAAGAGGCTTGCATTTGTTCATTGTATGCGAATAAAACGAAGCACTTCATTCTTAAATTATGATATATGGTAGTATGGCAATCGGTTTATGCCCCTCTTTAACAAACACGACTTTGTGTGTAGACAGGCGAAACTCTGAGAAGAGTGTGCTGGGACATGGACAGCTGAGACACATTAGTAGTTGGCATTTGGCATGACTGCGATAGCTATATATCCGAAATAAATAAATAAAAGGATATCTGAATAAAGAGGTTGGGGAATATTAATCGTACATTGGTTAATGTTTTACAATCCTAAAAAGAATTTTCCAACAATTAAAGTAAAACAATTACAATATATTTAAAGGAACAAATTTGTAGTCTAATTAATGAATTAACATTTTCCTATTTTGTTAAAATTTCAGAGGCTATGGTTCTGCTCCATTTCATTACATGTATGGGAAAAAATAATGGTTTAATATCTTTTTGCATAAACCTTATATTGAGAATGCGCAAATATGGCTATATGATATGCAGGGTTGTGCTCCAAGTTGCTATGATGTTTGGCAACCGTAAACAGTATGAAATTGGACTAATTCAATACTTCTAAGTAGAGGAATTGCATACTCTGTTTTTTAAACCATACAGGGGGAAAAAATTGCTAAATGAAATGGAAAAGCATGAAGCACCCAGGTTTAAATATAGAAATAAATATAGAGATGAAACTCTTGATGTTAACACAGAAGGTAATATTTTTTCAGACTTGTATCTCTGTTGTTGCTCCTTTCACACATGAGTGCCAGAGGGCTTGTTTGCCTCATCTGGAATTTTCACCACTCCTTGTCAACTACATTAGATAGCTACAGATCACTTTTATTGAATTAAGAATGTTAAAGGAAAAGATGAATTATTCTGTGATGAATGGGATATGAGATAAGAAGGGTTTTAAGCAGCCAAACTAAATGCATCTTAAAATATGCAACTAATAAAGACATCTGTGTCATCTGTGAAGGGTCTGAATTAAAAAAAATAATTATATTACCTTCTATTCAATGGATTTGTGTTTGCAGTGGTGCATTCTAACAACACACAGGTTATGAAAACCAGAATGAGTTTAAACAGGAAATACTAATGACAGGATGATTTGTCAAAATTGAAGATTAGTATCATTTGCTCATTATTGAAAGGTTACTTGGTGGACTCAAAGTCTGATGTGAGAGCGGTATAACACAGCACCAGAAAGCTTTGTAGGGGATAATTATACACCAGCGCATTCACTGAATGTAACTACACATCCAAAAAGCCCGAATCCTGGCATTGATCATCAGATAAACACTTTTGACCTGCAGGCGAATGGCTAGAACTGGCCAATGTCACACACTGACTTGCATTTAAAACATCCGCAAGTGCAGCAGAGCTACTTCATTCAATTCTTAAAAGTCAAAGGTGATTAAATAAAACATCTGCACAAAGAATGAGTTTACCACAGCAGATGTGTGATATTGTTTTGTATGCATGTGAGACAGAGCCACTTGATTGCGCAAAGCAAGAAATTGTTGCATGCTTGTTTGTGTGTGAGGTTAACTGTTTTAAAATGATGCGAATTAAAAATGATGCCACAGCTGCATACATGCAACTGCATTTCCCACAATTCTGCTGGCTTGATAAATTAATGAATGAATAAATCAATTAAATAAAGTTCTGCCCAAAGACCCATGGATCTGTCGTGCTAAACAGAAGTGTAACAGGTAAATGGATGCTATTTGGACAGTAATTAGTATTGCAAATATTGTTTTCATAACTTTCCATTTTCATATTCCAAACCTGTATGAGTTTCTTTACAAACGTACAAATGTCAGTGGTAACTGTCAACTACTTGGTTACTAGCATTCTAATACAGGCTCACAGTATTTTTAGTTTTGGGTGAACTATCCCTTCCAGCAAGAAGTGTTAGGTTAATGCAGTCTGCCGTTTTTAGCAAATAAAGAAAATGTTTGTCTTAAAACATTTCTTGTTCAGGTTTGGATTTTGTGTGCTTTACTGTATATGCAACATTACTCTAATACACACAACATTTCTAATACACACAAATCTATCTGGATCTAACTGTCTTCAAGAAAGAAAAACTCTTGAACTCTTGCCACAAAATTCTGCACAGAAAAGCATAAAATAGTGCTTTTTAACACATGCCAATCAACGGTCTCCACCCCTCACCATAAGACAAATCACATCTGTGCAGAGTACGGTAAAATTCCTCCTTTGACATCCTCCACTGATACAGAGCAGGCTAGGTTTAAATTGCAGTGTGTGCATGTCTGCAGGATGTCAGTAGCTACCTATTATTATTATTTCTCCGACCGGACATAGTGAGAGCGGACATATGGCCTCAAATCACACAGACACGCAAAACACACAGTCAGACGAGGATGAGCCAGCCAAGTGCAGACAAGACTATTCTCCGGATAGCAGTAATAAATCTTTAACTGGGATTGGCTGTGACAGTTTAGATGCTATCAGACAGTCAGTGGTCAACATGTATAACTAACCGAGCAACATGACAGGGATCATCCATAATACAAATATACACACTCATTATAACGTTCGCAGGGGTAACTCCTGTGGAAATATAGGAAAGTAAGGAGAGCAGGAGATACAGTCTGACAGAAAACAGGTAATAATTGACTCAGTGACAATAAACAGAGTATACTAGCTTTAGGCTATCACACTCTAACACACACATTATTTAAATGGTGGTTGAGATAAACATGCTTAACCTGAACTTAACCTACATTTTTATCTGTAATCTATACAATTCAGCAAACTATAATTCCAAGCTTCTAAAATCACCCCACAACAAGCACATGGCTTTACTGAGACCCAAACACTCCATTTGTCATTGTTTTACTGTCATCAGCTGATTTATGTGTAAAAGAGATCAGGAAAAGGGGAGCATGTGCTCTCTGACCTTTTGATTGTTGCTAAAAGGATCAGGAGAGCAGAGATTAATAGAACATTATGGAATCCCTCGCCTCATTGGCTCTCAGAAAGAGGAGAGATATACATGAAAGGCTGTTGCTAAGGAAACAGTCAATGAACTTCGTTTTTAAAGAATACACTCCGAGCAGATCCTCTGCAGATTATCTGTTGCTCTATGGTTCATTACGCCTACATTCTTTATAAGTTATACGCCTAATGATGGGCGAAGTACACAAATCTAGTACTTGAGTAATAGTTCATATACTTTGACAAAGCATTACTGCAGTAGCCTAAAAGTATGAGTAAAAGTAAAAAAAATGTGTTTTATGTGCATAAAAAGGACTGTTCCTTAACAGGAACTTCGACACTGCGTGAAAACGCATTGGGAAACGCCTCAGCGTTAGCCACGCTTCTGAAAC
>JAUCMU010000151.1:2803560-2828386 GCA_032275025.1 Enteromius treurensis
GGAAAGCACGGTATAATCTTATACAAATATTTTGTGCGCCTCATGTTTCAGATTGCATGAAATTTTCTTCATAACTTTTACCGTTTTTGCTATGTCTGTTTTTGAAGTAAGTGTGTCTTCAGTTCAATATAATAATACAAATAAAAATTAAAGCAACATTATCGAAAAAAAAAGTTTCATTTTGGAAAATATTTTATTTTGCTGTAACTATGTTATTTGATCAAACCTCCTGCAACTAAAAATGGTTTATCACAAGACCTTTTGTATTTGATATCTACAACAACCCATTATCAAATATATAATATATTGGGTACATCGTTATAAAGTTAAATAAATTTACTTAAGACTTAAATTCACCAGTTTCAACATTGTTAACCTGTCGTTTTCAATAACATGCCTTATCTGGCCAACCACATTTTATTTTCTTCATTTAAATATAGTTAGCACACAAGGTTTGTCCGTTTTAGGACAAACAGCAGATTATTGCTGAAGGGTTGCAAAGTGTGAGTGGCACACTGTCTGCCTGTAATAAACTGACAAACTAACTAGGAAAACATCCAGTCTGTTGCATTACTAAAATGGTGTTTAATAATTAAGCTTGACTAATAGCAAATATGTGACCCTGGACCACAAAACCAGTCATAAGTAGCATGGGTATATTTGTAAGAACAGCCAACGATGGGTCAAAATGATCTTTTTAATAATTTTTTTACATTTTAATAATTTTTCTTTCATGTCATTTATATTAGTAACCACAAATATATTCAAACTTTTTTTTTTTTTGATCAGTAATATGCATTGCTGAGAGCTTCATTTGGACAACTTTAAAAGACAATTTCCTTAAAATTGTATTATTATTTTGCAACTATTATTTTAAAATAGTTGCATCTCGGGCTGAATATTGTTATTTTCTAACAAACCATACATCAATGGAAATCTTTACTCAGCTTTCAGATATATGCATTTATAAACCTGATTTAAAAAACATTTAGCCTTTTTTGTTGTGTTTTTTTTGGTCCAAGGTCACATCATATATATTATCTATGTAACACTGATTCAATTTATAAACTGAAACCAATAGTAATTTTACTCAAAACACAAGTTATACACTTTCTAGATAATACATAACTCGTGTCATAATTAAAGTACAGTAAATCGCTTTTTGAGAAAACCTCTGAAACACAAGCACACGGCATAATAACCCCGTGATAGGTTACTGCTGGTCACTTGGCAGGACTCTAACCAGTCTAGTTCCATATCTCAGACTGATCAAAGGCCACATCAGCAGGAGGCCTTCCAGCACTCCCCTCGTTTACAATGTAAACACACACTCAAAACAGCTTACGCGAAATTGACTACGATAATTAAATAAAGGACAAAGTATAAGTATTGTATGTTAAAGCTGATGAATTCTCCAAAACATTATATTAACGTTACAGCTCTGCTCATAGTTTGTGTCCCATACAGATGAAAATATCCTTAAAGTAAAAATGTCCTAATTTATTTAGTCCACTGTAATAGATGCCTAATAAAATGTCACAAATTACTCACCCTCACAGTCGCAGTTTTAAATAAGCGTTTCTTTTTCTCTGAACAAAGATGTAAAAGACTGTTAGAGACTCCTAAGCGAAAGGAGAAGACCTTTTTGCGTGGATAATGCTGCACTTCCGCCCCGCTGGTGGCGCGGCTGCTACAGCAGCCAATCAGAGGGAGCTCTGGTGACGTAATAAAGAAGCGCTTTTGCGATGCCTCGTAATGTTTTGGATCATTATGATTACCATCATATTGTTATTCAAACATACATTTTATTCAATGTTTCTAATGCAAGTGTCAGTGTTCACTGAAGAAACCCAGGAGCACCCTGCCGCCGACCTCTGAAATCACGCGCAATCTCGCGAGAGTTTGAGCGCCTCTTCTCACCTCCCATTTCCGCTCTAAATTTTCACATTCCCGCCATCATCGGCTGCTCGTGGGACGCGAGCGCAGATAACATCATAGCCGGCAAAACACACACGCTGACAGCGCGCCACATTGCGCGGATACTTTCATTTTCCAGCGCTTTCTTCAAGGAATTTCCCTCCCGCAGGTAAACGAGATGCAGTTTCTGAGCGGAATTTGCCCGCGTTTTTATCAGAATGGTCAGTTAGCGGAGCCAAGCCTGTCACACGGCCTGGGCTGCTAATGCTAGTTAATTAGCTGCGTCTGGATGATGCGTGTGTCATTATTTCTCAACGGAGTGTGAGGATACTGCAGAATAAAGACGCGTTTCTGCGAAATACACGAGAGTTAGTTTGTTCTGCGGCGGGAACGCGAACGCTTAAAGTGTGTGCGGTCTCTAGGGAAGCTAGTCAAGTTGGTTCATTTAAAGCGCGCGTAATGTCTTGACCTGATGTGTTTGTTTACTTTTATCTTTACTCACTGGAACTCCTCGAAACACGCGGAATTTAGGGCTCTTCGTGATTAAATCTTATAAAGGAGAGCTTCGGGCATGGCTTAGTTACTTTAAAATGTCAGAAGTTCGTCATTCTTGATTTTTAAAGGCTTTTAAAGCAATACTTTTGTGATTCGACTTAACCTTGTGATTTAGTTTTATATTAATTGAAGCGTTTGTGAAGATGTACGAAATATAACTGTCAAATGTAACGTTAGATTTTGCACTCCGCTTATTTGTATTCTGTTTGTCGTCGTTGATCATTTTAAACGACGGAGACATTAATAAAACAGACTGTTCAATTACATTTTACGCGTTATAGGTTCATATGCGTGACTTTGAGTCTGTGGATTATTATTGGCGAGTCCGATTTATTTCTGACACGTGGGTTGTGTGCTTTCTCCCGAAGTCGTTGTTTCAAAGTTTTTCAGCTTTCAGTTTTCTTTTAACCTGTGCTTGCATTGACGTGTATTGGTTGGTTTAACAACAGATGTGTAACATCAAGCTTACAGTATCGAAATCGTGTCTTTTCGTTAAAACAAGCGCTCGTTTTGCTCCCGCTTGTTGTAAAAGCGTCATCTCTAATGTTTGTAATAGCAAAGGTGTGATATATTTGTGCTTCTCAATCCGCTTCATGTCGGACATTGTCTCTCGTCTTTTGTTGTAGATCTCTGGCCGCATCTGTTCGTCCTCGATTGTGTCCAGAGCCACAGTTTTGAGCGCCTCTCGCCCTCATGCCCGACGCAGTGCCCAAGCTGACCAGCGGTGGTGCTGTCCGCATCCGCATCAGATGTGGAGAGCTGGGGACCACAAAATGGAAAGAGGGAGTCTTTGAAATACACGAGAGAGACAACAAAATAAACCTGCTAGTAAAGTTCAACAGTGGTGGGACTCCGAGGATGTTTCAGGTGAAGATCTGTCTTTGCATGCACAGCTGAAAGCATGACATGCTAATTGTCATTTTATATTGTTGTTTAAGTATCAAATCTGATACATGCAGACTTTTGTTTCATAAAGTATGATATGGTGAGGATAACATGCTGAGCAGTCCTATGCAATTTGGGTCAGTTGCTGAACTCATTTAGCCGAAACATTACAATTTTGATAGTTTATGTAAATTGATTTGAAATCTTTAAAACAATCTAGCTGATTACTTGTGTTAAATGTTTATAAATATCACTTGGCAGTCTGTATTTCATGATGATGTCTGTAAGATGGTTTTTAAATGCTTGGTTTACGATCAAAACTCTGAGGGATGAACAAATAAACATTGCTCAAAAGCCTGGTGGCTTGTATTTGGTGCTCTTATTTTAACAATAAAAAAACCCCGAAAAAGCAATGATAAATCTAATTTTAAGAGTTTGAGTAGATGTTAATCTTGAAATATTACAATTATAACACAATAATAACACAACAATATTATAACACTATAAAACATTATTTCCCGGTTTCACAGACAAGGCTTAAGCCTAGTCCTAGACTAAATATAAATCTGAGCTGTTTCAACTGATTGAAACTTGCATTGACTGATCTTAAAACATGGGCCTATATCTTCATCATTAAAGATTAAAAGGCAAAAAGACCTGCAGGTGGACTTTTTCACAGTTATACTAAAAGGCTTTTTATTTGGTGAAAAGTATAAACTTAACTAATTTATTAGATCACTAAAGGCATGTAGTAGATTGTGTGCATCCATTTTTTTTTTTTCCAGCAAAGCTTGATCACGTTGATCATTTATATCCTTAGAAATGTGTATGGATAAAAAAAGAGGCTAATTGGAATCATTTGTTTTTGTTGCAGCTGAGTCACAACGTTAAGCAGGTTTCATGGTATCAAACGCATGGCCCAAACCGTATGACTTTGACTTTGAAAGACTCGAGCGTCGTCATGATGGACAAACTGTCCTTGTTGGTCGCTAAAAAAACGAAGGAATACCTTGAAATGGTGAGGCTTGGAAAACCAGCAGGTATGTTTCTTTAGTTGTGTTTGTAGTTTTCACATCACTGTCTATTCTTTTTCAAGTCATGTTAAGTTTTGCCTTTGACCGTTTTTTTTTTTTTTAGTTTTAAAGACAAACCAGGGAAGTGCTAGTTTTGGCTTGGTTCTTGGGAATCGCACAGCACAGAATGACTCTGGCCTTTCTCCGTTAGAAAAACAGGTAGCGTAGCATCTCAAGCACTGGAATCCTTATGGATGATTTTCTTAATGTTATATGATTGACCTGCTGTTACTTTCAGAGCACCCCAAGACGTCCAAGTCTGGACAGCAGAGAGGACAGTACGCCAAGAAAGCCTCTTGGGAGTCCCAGCCGGGTAACTTCCACACCTGGGCGCAATGGGCTCTCTGAGAACAGGTGCACATTTAGATTTGGGTACAGCTTCCCTAGAAAGCGTGTGGATATTTGGCTCAGTTATGATGTTTGCTTGCTTTCAGCAGTTTAATGACTTTGTTTAAAAAGGATTTCCACAACTTAAGTTGTTGTCCTGTAGGAGTGAGAAGAGGAAGAGGCTGATGAACTCTGATGGTGATATGACAGAGGACTACCCCAAAGAGAATGACTCTTCGAGGTAAAAAAGACTTGATGTAGCTATATTTTGATATGTTCAGTAGGATTAAATGAATCGGCAGATACAGTAAAGGCATTGTTACAAATTTTTTTTAAAATAAATGCTCAAAACAAAAAAATCTTGCCAATCCCAAAATTGAATGTAAAGAAACATTCTCTAATATTGCCTATTTTAAGCAACAATAAGGCCATCACAGACTCGTCCCGAAAGTTTCTGCTCAGCTGCAAAGAAAAACTCAAGAGTCAGAGTCTCAACTCAGAGGAGAACAGAGCAACCGGTTAGTGTCTATTCACATTTGACCGCTGTAGCTGCTTCCCTCCCTGCTTTATGACGTTTGCTTATTAATTTTATTTCCTCAGCTCCACACACGCCTGCCCCTCTCCAGCCAACGTCCTTTTATGGGAGCAGAACAGGAACTAAAGATTACTCCCAGACTCATTCATATTTGGACAGGTAAAGAGCCTCTGACTCAGTGTTGTTACTTATTGTCTGTAGGCTGTGCTTTCTAAACCAGTGTTTCCTGCAAAGCTCTGGGAGGGTGCTGCCGGATTGACAATTCCAGAGCAATAATGTAATCTGAATGTGATATTACACCTGTGTGATAATACTGGTACAACAAGTGTATTGTTTTCAGTTGCTGCACAAAGTATTATTTAGTTTATGCACCAATTACTTTTCGTGAGCTGGTATTACCAATTTTTTGAATCCTGTGCTGAATTCGTTAGACTTGTTGGTAACTAAACCACATGTTTATTTAGATTTTATTAAAAAATGTTTTCCTTTACAGGCCCAGCAGTGCAGGCCAGTGTCCCGCTGCTAAAAGAAGCCTAATGTTACCCAATCACTCAACTCCCTTTAAAAAGGTGCGCCCAAATTTGGACTACGGTGGCTGGAACAAACCGAGACCATCCCCTCTGGCTCAGCCACAACCTCCACTACAAGGGTGAGTGTCTAAAGCGCGCTCTGGCTCTATGAAATGTTTATTTTCTTTGCCCATTATTTATTTATTTATTTTTCTGTTTTTATGGTGTGATAACCAATGTGCAATGAATGAAATGGTTTACTTTTTTAAATTATTATTATTATTATTATTATTATTATTATTAATTTTTTTTTACAATATCAAATGAAATATTTAAAATTGTATTACTTAGTCTTTTGCTGTAGTGTTAGAATTGCTGGAAAATGCATTCTACTATACATAAAATAAATAAATATATATGTGTGTGTATAATTGCTGTTATTTTACCATATTAAAACACAATCTTTTGTCCTTAGCTTATCACATGCCTCTTACTTGATTGTCCATTAGATTCTCCAATCTTGGGAACACCTGTTATATGAACGCCATACTCCAGTCACTTTTCAGCCTGCCCTCATTTTCAAATGACCTGTTAAAGCAGGGCATACCAGGGAAGAGGGTCCCCGGCAATGCCCTTCTGAGGTATGGTCATGCTGTTTTTTTTGGGGGGGGGGTTCTCTCGAAATTAGGTACTTTTTACACTAGTCAAAACAGTTGCTAGAAACTTGAAACGTAATGATCAGTGCTTGATACCATATGCGAGTACATTTTAGCTGTGGCAGTTAACACAGTCACTCCCACAAGCCACTCTGGTGGGTTACATTTTTTTTTTTTTTTATACAGTAATAGTACTCTACATTAATGTTTGTCTGAGACAAGTAGATTTTTTTTGAAGGGGCAAGTGAAAGAAGAATTTTACCGGACAACTAATAAACATCTAATTGCACCAACATTTCGATAAGAATGGATCTGATTCTATTACATTCAGTAGATGCAAACGGCGATTAATAAAGAGTAGCAAGGTAACCCCAATGAGGCTCACGCAGCTTGTCTGAGAGAATCTCGTGGAGAAATTAAAACAAATTTGTGCAACTGCACACGGAAGAAAAATAAAAATGTACGTTTGTTTTTACATTTATAACATACAGCCTAGTTAAGCAACATGACATGACCAAGAGAGGAAAGTTCCCTGAAAACCACGTTTGCAAATTTGACATTATATTCAAAAATGAGTAGTTAAATATACACTTTAGTTCAGTATTTGATTTTATAGAAAGGATATATTGTCCACTGATTTTGCTCAGTTTTTTTTAATGGAAATGGTTCCAAAGAAAGCTCACAGCAGAGAAGTGTTTTGTTAATGAATGATTCACGGCTTTGAATCTTGAATCATTTGAGTCATTAATTCAGTGGTCCATTCATAAGGACAGTCGCTTGCTTAACTCTTTGAAGGCTTCAGTGACTCTATCTGTGACAGCTGTTTGCAGTTAACTGTCATAGTAGCCTACAGCATTTTTTCCAACAATTCATGGAAACATTTTACAATACGTTTCATTAGTTAACATTAACTAATGTATTTAAGCATTTATTAATCTTAATGTTAATTTCAGCATTTACTAATGCGTTATTAAAATCACTAGTTGTGTTTGCCTATGTATGACTATTAAGTAACCTTAACAAAGATTAATAAGGTAATAAATGTAGTGTTAATTCCATCATCTTAATATGTTAACAAATTATACCTTTTTATTGTAAAGTGTTACCACATATATAGCCTTTCTTTTGAATTTACATATATGTATATAAAAACCCCAAACTCACGATAGTATGCTGTTATAAGTTTGCATGTGAGTGTAAATGCTTTTTAATGCTATATTTCAGCTACATTGAATGCGTCTGATTGCTGCTCCAGTCACATCTGTTTCTTCTGCAGTGGGTTGATCGATTTTTGTAGATACTGATTTTATGTGATTGGTAACGATATCTTATTATATCAAGTGGAATTAATCAAATGTAAACATTTATGAAAGATTATGCATGCATTTAATACAGTTAGGGAAAAATGCCCCTTTGAATGGGTCAAATGAATTTGGAAAACCACTAGCCACAGTGGCTGCTGAGCAAAAAAGCTAAAGCCCTGGTAATGATTATCCGGTCGCAATCCTATTGATGTTTTGTTTTTGTTTCCTTATGAAGGCGTTTCGCTCTTCTGCTGGCCAGGAAAGATGTTTCCCCTCCAGAAGTCAAGAAAGATCTTTTGCGGAGAGTGAAGAATGCCATTTCCTCAACAGCTGAGCGATTTTCTGGTTACATGCAGAATGTAAGACTTTATTTCTAATGCAGATGCTTTTGAAGCCCATTCACTCTGACGATTAAATAATTTAGTGTTTTTTTTTTTCACTATAATAACAACACGGTGGTTATTTTAGAATCACATTCAAAACACTTTTTTGGCTGCTGTGTGAAAAAATCACCGGTAGCCAAGAGCTTGAAGAGTTAAAATGACAGATGACAGTATAACAAACATTTTTGTTGTCTATTGGTGTGGATACTTAATCAGCTGTTTTTGCTCAGGATGCTCATGAGTTCTTGAGCCAGTGTCTGGACCAGCTGAAGGAGGATGTAGAGAAGATCAACAAAAGCTGGAAGAACGAGCCCTCGGGCTGGGAGGAGCCTGTTAGCGCTCGGTTAGCAGAGGAGGTGGACACCTCGCGCATTTACACCTGCCCGGTTACAGTCAACATGGAGTTTGAAGTACAGCACACTATAACATGTAAAAGGTGAATAAAAAGAGGCCATGTAGTTATTACAGGACATATTATTAAAAGGCATGAGTCAACACATGCTGCGTGACTTACTGAGTGCTCTCTTGCTCTGGTGAACAGCTGTGGAGAGGTGGTGACGAAGCGAGAGCAGTTCAATGACCTGTCCATCGACCTGCCGCGCAGGAAAAAAACTCTCCCTCTGAGATCCATACAGGACTCTCTAGATCTCTTTTTCAGGGTACGACACATCATACCAGCTGTAAAATGTGAAAGATCAAACAAACTCCTGTTCACACCAAAGCTGATGTTCAGTGATGAACATTTTAATTTGATAAAGGGCTCTTAATTTGTTTGTTCAGATCAACATGATTATTTGCATGAAGTCAATAACACATGCAGAAAACAAAAATCTAAATGGCGGTGTGAGAACATGTAGATACCGTTTGAGGACTTGTTTTTGTCAACAAAACTAAATTTTGTATTTAAGCACTCTTGAGTTTTCTTTTATGGCATATATTCATGCAAATATTTATTTTATTTTATTTTTTACACATTGATCTAAACAGACAAACCCTATGCAAAACCCAAATCATATTTTTGTGACCCGCCCTTTTTTTATTTATTCATTAATTAATTTTTTTTGTCATTATTGAAGTTCATTTATTGGCTAAAATGTTCCAAATAATATTTGTGACTTTCAACTAGTGATGAAAGTCATCAAATGAAACATCTTCACTTTTCATTTTCATTTTCTTCCTTGTGTTTCTAGATGGAGGAGATTGAGTATTCCTGTGAAAAATGCAGTGGGAAAGCAGCTACCGTCGCTCACAAATTTAGCAGGCTTCCCAGGTTTGGATGAATAGACACACTTTAGGCTGTTTAGATTCATTTGGGGCTAATTCAAAACATTTAAACCACTCTGTCTCTGTCTCTCTCTCTCTCTCTCTCTCTCTCTCTCTCTCTGTGTGTGCAGAGTGCTGATTCTTCACCTTAAACGCTACAGCTACAACAGTCAACTGTCTTTAAACAGCAAGCTGGGCCAACAAGTCCTGATCCCCAAATATCTCACGCTGCTCTCACACTGCACAGACGCCACACGCCCCCCTCTCAGCCTCGGCTGGAGCATACAGACCGCCATGTAAGACTCAGTCTTGCGCTTGGTGTCATTTAGTGTAGCACTCTTGATACTCACTAATGACTGATTTCATTTCAGCTCCCGGACGCTGAAGATGTCACAGTCGTTCAACTCTTCAACACTGCGGTGAGAGCAGCCCCCTGATGTGCATGCTAAGAGTATTCAGGCTTGATTCATACTAATGTGTTATAAACTGATGGTTTACAGGAAAGGTTCTCAAAAGCCAGAGAGTTCGGGCAGCATGTTGTGTGACTCGGATAGTGAGGAGGAGCTCGTCAGAAAAATTGGTCGCAAACATCATTCAGAAGATGACAGGACGGAAGAGGTGAGTAGGACAGGTGTCTTTTTAATGGACTGTTGATTGATTGATTGTGTGAAAATTAAGGTCTTAACATTAAAGTCATTAAATTGATTTCCAATGTGATGTAGCCTTGTTAGGCATCATGAGGCGACCAAGAGTGCTAATTCCCGAATATCAGCACGATTATGGCTTTGACATTGATTTTATTATTCTAATAAATGAGTAATCGTTCACTAATCTCTCAGTAGCGCTCAGTGGTGTTACGTTACTAAATGACTCGTTAAGTGCTTTTTGAATAAATGGTATGAGTCCGTGCCTCCTTTCATCCTCAGGTGCAGCACACTGTACAGGTCGAGAACTCAGAGTTAAACGGCATCAACGATGAAGAGATGCTAGCAGCTGTGATGGAGATGAGTCCGCACGACACTAGTTTGTCCGGATGCCCTGATGATGAGCCGACCAGCAGCCCAGACACAGGGTTTGGAGATGCAGACGGGCAGGACCTGACTCATCATTTGGAGCTTCTGGATGGAGAGAAACAGCCCGCAGGTATCTAGAGTGTTAACAAGACTTCATGTTTATATTCCTGGCCTGCGGTGTCTAGACTTATTTGTTCCTTGTTTGATTTGTGTCTAGATGCCCTGGAGTCTCTCGATCTGACCATGGATGAGAATAAAGAGAACCAGACGCCTGAAGGTGTGCAGGGAGAGCTGGACTGGGTGCAGCAGTACAGTTTAGATCAGGAGCGAGAGGAACAAGAGCTGCAGCAGGCCCTCGCTCAGAGCCTACAGGAACATGTGAGGAATCTAGCATGTATTCTAATCGTGTGAATTTATTTACCTCATTACATATAATGTGTTGTCTAATTGGATTTTAAGCTCTCCTTTAATTAGCATTTGTTTATTTGCTGATAAACCGAAACACAGACAGACATAGAGATAATTATACATTGAAAAACTTGATGAAGAATTATATTGAAGCTCTCAATAACATGCCATATTTCATCATAAAATCAAAATGACAATTGTGTTTGGAGTATAAATTAAGGAAGGTCTTCATAAATTTAAAATTAAAATATCTGCAGTAATACAAACAACCACAGCAGTAAACTTAAAAGAGAGAATACTTTGCCAGAAAAGGTTTACAATCTTTTGAGAGTTACTGTAAATGTTGGTCTTTTAGCACAATCTTCTTAGCAGCTGTACTTTCCCAGTCTTGTTCACCCTTGACGTCAACACAGCTTAACTGATGATGATAATGACTGTTGTTCAGTGAGTGTTATCTGTGTTAATTGCACAGGAGGCGAGAGAGATGAGGGAAGATGATGATCTGAAGAGAGCCACTGAGCTCAGCCTGCAAGGTCAGTATGACACACCCAGAACATCATGTACCGTCACATTATCTTTATTAAAGGGACCGTTTGTGTTAACGTGGATGTTTGTGGTGTTGTAGAGTTTAATAACTCTTTGCCGGAGCTGCTGTGCTCTGATGATGACTCTGGGAATGAGGATGGTCTGGATATGGAGTACAGTGAGGCTGAAGCCGAAGAGCTCAAGAAGAACGCTGAGGTGAGTCTGAGACCCTCAGTGCGGTTTAAGAAGTGCCGGTTTTCAGGGCCGTTTTAATTATTTATTTACTTTCTTTCCCAGACTGGAGAGCTTCCGAACTCCTTCAGACTCATCAGTGTGGTCAGTCACATCGGCAGCAGTTCATCATCAGGTACGGACGTCTTTATAATAGTGGTGTGTGACGTTGACGCACAAATGATCTCTGTTTTATCCATAATGATAATTGGACAATATTTTGCTGTGTGTTACTGTGCTGGTGCCATAGACAGCTGACTCCTAGAGGTTTTGATATTCTTCATATTCTGTGTGATGGGCAAATACAATAATTTCCATTAAGTTTAAATTCTTTACAATTTCAGATTCTTACATTTTAGAGTAATAAGCCATTTGGGCCGTTAGAAAGCAAATAAAATCAGTATAAACAAAATTGATCTTTGCAATGTAGAGCAAACACAGAAACTGCATCTGAAGTAGCCATATATATATGTTTACTCACTGTTTGATGCAGGACATGAATGCATTTAACCTACAATTACAATTGCATGCATGTATTGATAATAGTAATCATAACATGTTAAGTAGATACAGGAAACATGGTGTTTAAAAGGCAAGTCTCTTAATAATTTTATGAATTAAATAATTTATTGAATCTGTTAAAAAAAAACATTAGCACATTTGTAATCATGGATAATTTTGAGGGAAAAATGGCTCTCTTAATGTGAAATGGATTGATTTTATAGCAGGACTGTCCAAACTCGGTCCTAGAGGGCCAGTGTCTGACAGAGTCTAGCTTTAACACATCTGCATAGAAGTTTCACATGTTTAATTAGGGTTGGCACTGACACTGCCTCTCTGTCTTGATTGTGGGATCCCTCTAAATGTATTTTAATAGACTGATTCATGCAGGGAAAGAACGCTCTAGATGCGAACTAGTCTAGAATTTATGTAATGGATGTGAGTATTTTGCAAAGAAGAAAAGCCAAATCGCACATTAATACAACAATATCCCTATCCCTATCTTTTGGCTTCATGTTGTTTTACCGCTGGGGGGGTCAAGTACAGTAAGTGACATCAGCCGCTGTTTCTCTTTGCTCCTATAGGGCATTACATTAGTGATGTTTACGACATGAAGAAACAGGCCTGGCTCACTTACAATGATCTAGACGTCTCCCGCACACAGGAGTCCGCGGTTCAGAGAGACCGCGACAGGAGCGGATACATCTTTTTCTACATGCAGAAGTCAGTAATAAAAAACCATTTACTGTTGCATATTAGTGAACGAGAGCCGCTGGTGGTGTTGTGATCTGACGAGATGTCTGTGTGTTCAGAGATGTGTTTGAGGAGCTGTCTGAGCTGGAGAAGGCAGGAGGGAACGGTGATGCCGGTCGCACAGTGCTGCAGCCGCTATAAACGCTCACGCACGCTTTTAACATCCCATCCGGGTGGATCCTTCTGCTGATGAACAGCTGAACTGAGCCAGGGGTAAACACACCCTTCATCAGTACTACTGAAGACCGTCCACACACACACATGCACCGACTTTGGGCACTTTTCCTTTTCTGTTTCTCTTTCACTTTTCCCAATTCTCCCTGTGATTTAATGCTGTTGCAGTTTCAAATGTAGACTTGCAGTTAGATGGCTAAATGTTCTAGAATCTCCTAGGTACAAATGTTTATGGGGAAACGGAAAGAAAATAAATGCATAAATATAGAAAGCATTTTGAGTTTCTCAAACGGTGTGACTTCGACCTCGAAGATGCTCTTTATTATTTGTTTCTTGTTTAAATATTTTGTTTGCCTTTATGAAAATACCCTTATGCATTAAGAAATACTGTGAGGGCTTGTTCTCTCCATTTTTATTTTATTTTTTTTCCCCCTTTCCCCTCTACAGATTTTAGATTTTCCTTTTCAATCTATTGCATATAAAAATTTATTCTTGTATATGTTTGGGTGGAATAGGGAATATGGGGTGTCCGTCTTGTTTGATATGCAGCTGAAAATGTGGTGCAATATTTGCTTTTGCCAGTAGGCTTTTATATGACCTATAGCGATGAAGAGAGACTTGGAATAGTACCGATTTATATTCAAGGCTTTACTGATGACTGTTGGTTGTTTTATTCTTCTTTTATAAACGTTAATCTAACAAGCTCGGTGGTATTGATGTAGCTTGTCTTTTTTTAAAGATCTCACTTTAAGATTCTTTATGCCTCTCCACACCTACAGCCCTAGTAAAACTATTTTGTTTTCCTTCTATATAGAGCTTTACCGTGTGAGGTTGCACAGCCATTGTGTAGAGGTCAAATGAAAAACGTTCACACCTTTATGGAATATAGTAAGCATCCGATGAGAGTGCTTCACATGAAGTCAGCTGATGTTATTTATTTTAGGTTCTTGTTCGCTGTCTGATTTGTACTGTACTGTCGTTCTCATTTTCATGTCTGCGGTAACCACTTTATTCATGTTTTCTGTTCTGATCATCCGAGTAGGTTCATGGAAGAGTGGGACTTGTTTGGACGTTGTGTGTATGGTGTTCTCTGAAACAGTGGTATAAGCTCTACTTAATTGCTTAGTATTCAGTCTTTGACTTCCTTAAACACATTTTAAATAAAATTTATTTAGAAAAGAAGTCAACAGTGTTCCATTGGTTTTGATTCAAGATTCAGGACTACTCCGTAGTGCATGTTAGCAGCAAATGTGCTTTCGCCCTTATTTGCAGCCCAAGAGAGAGTCAAGTGTGTGACGTCACGTGTCCTATGCGCATCTCTTTGTGAGTGGCTCGAGGTGGCTGCCTGTTAGCCTGTTGAACTCTCTGAGAATGTAACTTTCTTTCTGCTGCATCTGTGAAAAAGAACACAGTCGCTGGGGTTCAAGAAGTATAAAAATATCAGGTTAACATTAAATGGGGACTGACTTGGTCACAGGCTCCATCGCAACAGCCGAAGGGGCTCAAGTCAAAGTCAAACTACACAATGCCTTTTTTTTCCTTTTTTTTTTTTTTCTCGCATATTATGTACTTCATACCAAAATTACATTCTATTTTTTTTCTTTTTTTTTTATAGCTTTTGTGTAACAGGTGCAATTAGTACATTTACTTTCATGACAAATTTTCATAAATGTAAATCTCCTGTATTTATTGGCATTTCATTTGTAATCAGAAATTAGATATCATCTATAAATCGTAGATATCCTCGCATCTCCCAACTAATCCTGTGAAAATCATTTGAAATCAGACATTGCATTTCCATGGAATGGTACCTCCCCCTTAGTGGGCGGTGTCAAATTATATTACAAAATGCATTATTTTACAATGTCAAATACTGTATAGTCCTGACACAAAAAAAAAAACATTGAAAAGGTCAGTCTCTCAATATTCCATATTTGGTGGCATTTTGTAATGAGAAATTTGCATCCCCCAAAAAAGTTAAAATTTGGGTGCCACCCAGTGGCTATTGTTGGTATGGCCATATCTTATTACGAAATATGAAAAAATAGTGCATTTGCATCTGCAATCTGAAAAGAGACCAACCTTAATTCTGTATTACAAAGTGATGATAATTTAAGTTTAGATGGTGGGAAAAAAAAAAAAAAAACTTCCCCTGAGAAATATCCACCGCAGTGCAAGTTTTACAACTGTTCCCCTTTCCATAGTACAATCCCTTTTTCAGGATCATACAAAACATAAAAAATATTTTAGGGGCCTGCCAGAAAAAAATGTAGGAAACACTTATTTAGCAAGTGGCCTGTCATGTGAACAAGCATCTTAGAGACGTTTCTCACCTTCTCGGGCTTCAGGAAGATTTATATGTAAATGTTTTTAATACACTGGTTAATAAATCCACCACCCAGTGAAAAGGGAATATTACTGAACATTGAGTTGAGAATCACTGCTTCATAGTTGGTTTTGTTCCTTCAAGAAGTTTATATATCAATATCTATCTATCTATATCTATATATATATATATCTTTCAGTAATTGGTGTTATGGGCTACAATCAATACTGTAGACATATCTCTATATATGTCTATGATTAATACTCTCATGAATAGTAATTAGGATAAAATAAGCCCCACCTCATTCCACTCCTCTTCAGTTTCATGTCTGTATCCCAATAAATGGCAGATTCCATGAGAGGTGACCACCTGCGCAATGCCACAAACAGACATTTTAATAAAGTTGTTTTCTAGGCTGCAGATATAAATGTGATCAAACTACACATGTTTCTTACTGTAAGTGCTTCATGGAGATCCTGGGAAGTCTCTTTACACTGCTGCATTACATACTCTACACCTAAGAAGATGTCGCCTAAGTTATACTCATCTCTTTGGAGGACGCATGGGATTTTGCCTGGCCTCAGATCCTTGGAAAATGAAACAAACGTCAGCCATTATTTCCTTTAACTGCTCAGACATGGGTCTTGACACCTGTCAATG
Organism: Enteromius treurensis; assembly: GCA_032275025.1. Lineage (NCBI taxonomy): Eukaryota > Metazoa > Chordata > Actinopteri > Cypriniformes > Cyprinidae > Enteromius > Enteromius treurensis. The sequence goes on from JAUCMU010000151.1 coordinate 2,819,559, forward strand.
GCCAATGTTTATATACAATAACATTAAGCCACATTTTTGAAAGCATGTATAGCCACAAAACCTTGACGGCGGTTGTACCTCATAGAAGGGGAAAGACAGTACATCTGTGGGCTGGTTCTTTTTCCTGTAGATGTGGTTGATGCGTTGAATCTTGCGGTTGTCCACACATATAATGCCCATGTCGAACTTCTGGACCCCGAAGATGTGTCTCAGGATCTCCACATCTTTGCGCAGTTTGGCGCGTCTCAGGGGAACCACGTTCTGTAGATTCCGCAGAACTACACCCATCGTGAAAGTCAAATTAAATGTAAGTTATAAAAGAAACCCCAACCTGCTGGAGTTTTTTTTTTTTGGTTTCCCCGTTCGTCGCCTTTCACAAGGTGACCGTCTCAAATAGAAATGTGTAAACGTGTTTACTTTACTGCCTACGGAAAGGAAAAAAACACACTATGCATATTAACAAAACTTCTGTGAACGTATAACAATAATAACGATTATTTCAATAAAATGTTCATGGTCCCGAGTTTGCCCTGTCCATTGATTTGGAAACTGAAAGTGCGCATGCGCCAAATTGTTAATTCATACATGTGGACGGGAAGTCGGAAACACGTGTCAAAATAAAAGTTCTGTCGTTATTTTATCAAAACGTCGAATGAAAAAAAAAGATATTATGAAAGATTGAATAACAGGTTTTTGTAAAAACATTTGATATTTGCATATTATTTTTGCAACATTTGCCATTTATTTCAAATGCGCCGTCACGTTAGCTCTTCACAGGAAGTAGTAACACAACTTCCTGGATTGTTTGCGCGTTTATGCTGGAGGTCACTTTGCTTTAAAAAGGTAAATATGCTGTCATTTAATACGTTTACAATGCCTTTCGTGTAATTTTACTTTAGTTTAAGCTGGAGGCAGGGCGTATTCGCTGCTGAAGACAGCACCAGAGTCGGCGTTTGCAGTGTAGTTGTCATAAACTGCTTCGCTTGTCATGTTTGTTTCTATCAAAACATTTCAGTGTTACACGATTGAACAGCTAATTTATTAAACGAAACCACTGAAGTACAACTCAACCGATCCGTTGAAATCTCAGTAAAAGAGACACTGTCTGTATTTACTCAATTCTGTTGCATGAATAATTGTGAGATTTCTTCAACAGCAATCATGGGTGGGGATCATGGACATGGCAAGTTGTCTATGCCGGACTATAAAGTGTGGAAATGGGAAGGAACGCCGCTGGAAGCAACCCAGCAGAGGCTCGCTCGAAGAGGACTCAGGGACCCCTGGGCTCGGTAACATCATATACAGCTTCTGCATTGTTTGCCTGGAGTTCTCTATGGCATTAGTGTGTGTGTATTTAGTGCCTATTAAATTCTGGACTATCCCTGTGTATTGTGATAAGAGTGATATACATTAGTGAAAATAAATAGGCCCAATGGGGGGCCGTCAGAACATGAGGCCAAACATCATATCAACTCATCACAATAATCCACACCACTCCCAGTCCATCAATTAACATCTTGTGCAACGAAAACCTGCATGTAATAAACACCTTTTTTTTTAACTTCATTAGACATTAATTGATGGATTGTTGTCGTATGGATTACTTGCAAATATGTGTGATGTTTTTATGGGCGTTCTTTCTGACGGCACACATTCACTGCAAAGCATCCGCTGGTGAGCAAGTGATGCATTTCTCCACCTTTCTACACATGAAAAAACAAAGTAATCTAATCTTGTATGGCCTGAGGGTGTACACATTTTCACTTAACTTAAGTTAAATGAACTAAATATAAAAATTAACTAGTACTAAATTTATTACATAAAAACAACAACATTATGCCTTTAAATTTAAAATGTGACTTGCCATGGTTGTAAAGCATTCAGCCAAATATTTTATAAAATGCATGAATGTTTAATATGTAAAATTGTTCTGTGCCTTTGACTTCAGCAATAGTTCGTTTTTCTGAATCGGGGTGGTATGACCTTTGGCAACCTTTGCTTTTTGCAGGAACGAGGCGTGGAGATATACAGGCAGCTTTGGCGTCCCAGTTACCTTCCGAGATGTTCTCCTCCGTGGATTTAAGACGGGATTCGCAGCGTTTGCCGTGGCACTGGCAGTGGAATATGCTTTCTTCCCTCCAAAGAAGTCAGAGCACTAATAGTGTGACTGAAGCTCAGCAGAGCCAGTCGCTGCCAGACTCCATGTTTGCTGCAGGTTTTAAGCCTGTTGTTGTCTATCCATGAAAACATTAGCCCGGGAAAGGCTTCCTAATACCTGTGTTCATCCATCGTTTTGATTCCCATGACCAGTATGTAAAATAAATATAAATTCATTGAACTGGGCTAAGTATGCTTGTTTTATGTTCATTGGATATTGCAGTCAAACTTCCTAATAAGGTGCTGTTCTTTATATATCTATATACATATATATCCCAGTTATTTGGATGTTACATTTTCTGAATATGAAGCGGTTAACATGGAAGCAGATCTAGGTTAATGTGTTGACTGTGACCTCATTAACTGTTGTATGCTTATGTAACGGAGGCCAGCAAGTATCTCAAACAGAGGCGCTCTAGTGACTAACGCAGGGGGTCATGTTCTTCAGCCTCCTTGTTAGTGCTTGGGTTGCACACACCGAACGAGTTGTCTAAAGTTGTCTGGCATTGCACAGATGCTGGAAGGTTAATATTTAATTTAATAGAGGAAATATGTGTTTAAAACGCTACACAACCACAGATCACTAATCATTTCAGGATGTTTTATTTTTAAGTTGACTTCTCTTTCAGTTAAAGGGAAATAGATCCCAGCAAGAGGAACAGGTTACCAGACGTTAGATGATTAGCAAAAGGAGCTTACTTATTAAACATCGGTTTTAAGTTTAACACACTGCAATGCTTTTTAAGACTAGATTTGTTTGGTCTTGTTTCCAACCAAAATATCTAAGCATTCTTAAATCAAGAAGGATTTTCTAGACAAGAAAAAAAAACAAGTCATAATTAACAAACAAAATAATCTCATTTCAAACAGAAAATAGCAAATGGCAGTTCGTTTTGCTTAATTTTAGCTTAATTTTTATTTTTTTCTTGTCTAGAAAAAATATAATTGTTAGATATTTGGGCTTTAAACAAGACAAAATACAATCTAGTTTTAAAAAGCATTCTTTCCACTGTCTGAGATATTATAAAGCATGATGGAGTCCACATTCCCCACAACCTTCGTAGTGAAAAGCGAAATTAAAAAAGGAAAGGCAACTATATTACGTGGTTGACGTAATGCCCACTGCGTGCTTTTTTCAGCCCACTTCCGTTAGAGTAAATGGTGTCATGGAATTCCTCTGAGTTACCGCTGTTTTTACCCCCACCAGAGAGAGAGATGCTCCATTCAGTCACAGCACAGCTCTCTCGAGGTAAGGTTTACAGTTTCGTCTTTTTATTTCGAGAATATTAAGTCATTGACATAAAACACGCAGCAGTTATTTTGTAGCGTGTTTACAAAACTATAGCGCTACGTCACAACCATATTTTTTTTCATGTTTTTACGTTATAAATGCGACTAAAAGTATTGTTATAGTATAATCTTTACCAGAGGTTGCGATTTTTAATACGACATATGAAATATAGTGGATTTTCTGCTAAAAATCTTGCTGTGTTGTTATAATAATAATATGCCTAGTACATTTTCAAATGCTATTTGATTATGAAAGTAAGTCTAGGATGAATGACCTGACTCGCTATTTTGTACATAATACAACACAAGAAATAATACCCGCCTCTAAACGCCTACATTCCTTTCATAATGGCAGTTTTCGTACTTATCAGAGTCATTTTGGAGCACAATGTCTGGCCTCTTGCACATTATCAGTCAGATCATTGATGAGCTCAGCGCTGATGAATGCAAGCGGATCTCTTACTTGTGCGGCTCTCACGATACGGACAAGTTCTCAGCGGATCCCAGAGGCATGTTACAATCTGTGCTGTGCCAAAAGAGGACGGATCACTTGTTTCTCAAGGAGCTCCTTCTGAAAACAAAGCGCTATGATCTGCTGAGAAAAGTGCTGAGCACCAACAAGAGCGCGGTTGAGGGACTGCTAAAAAATGGCCATTCTGTATCAGAATATAGGTAAGGCTCCCTCCCTTTGGGCACAGGATGGGGTTCGAGGGACGGTTTTGACCTGGATGTTGTGTTTTTAGAGTGCTGATGGCTGATGTTGGTGAAGACATGGGCACAGAGGACCTGAAGTCGCTGACGTTCTTACTCGCAGGCATTTTACCAAAACACAAACTGGAAAGTGTCCAGGTACGATGCACTGACAGCTCTGTTCTTCATGTGTAGAAGTGATGTCTGGAGCTGACTTTTTTTTTTTTTTGTCCATACAGAGTTTTTTAGACATTGTAGTGGAGTTGGAGAAACTCGACCAGCTCTCCAGTGAGAAGATGGACTTGCTTGAACAGTGGCTGAGGTCCATCCATAGAGCCGATCTAGCTAAAAAGATCAATCACTACCAGCAGACAGGTAAGACGTACCAGCGTTATGTTGTTATTGATATATATTTTTTTTTTGTAGATGCAACCATATATTATACTACTTATCTCATTCGAGAGGAGTTTAGGCTACAACGTGATACAATCTCAGAAATACAAGTTAGAAAAGCTGTCACTGGGACATAGCCTTTGCATCATATTCTCCCCTAGAGGGTCATTTAAATGCACACATTAGTAACTTTTGAAAAGGTACTGCCCCACTGAAACATTAGTTAGTTGTATCACTTCCGTTTTTAGAATCATACAAATTTACATGTGACATCAGAACAGTTCCTCTTTCCTGCTACTTCTTTATTTGTCCTTGTGTCATCACTATTAGGAAACTGACCTTGTGGTTTTTAAACAGGAAACTGTATTAGTCAGTTTTTTATTGGTTTCCTTTCTAAATAACTGAAACCACTGTTGCAGTGCTAATGACCAAACAAGGATCTTCCCCTCCTGACAGACTGAAGATCTGCAGAACACCATTGGTGAGATTTTATTTGGTTGCTTTGTCTAACATAGCACTTACAGTGTTTCATATTTCAATAATCTTTACTTAACTTTGAGTGTTTGTGTCATTCACAGCCGAACAGCTCTTTCAGTGTCTCATCAGCTTCCTGGAATGTCCATCCGGTTTCCAAATTCTGTGGTGAGTTCGTTCAAAAATTAACAGAATGAGGAAATGCAGTTTCACTCTAACTCGTCACATTTTGACGCTTGGTAAAGACTTGTTTGCGTCGCTTTTTGAAGCTCAAGGTACTCACTTTTTGACGTGAAGGGTCCTCCATTGCTTTTAGGTGTTTGGCTTAATGTAATGGTCTGCATGCATGTATATATACATTTATTATATAATGTTTTACTTTTATTGGAGCACCAAACCCCACCCCTAGCCTAAACCCACCCACCTCTGAACAATATCAACACTCACACAGGCAAATGCAGTCACGGGTATTTATTGCACAAACTAATCATTAACAAGCAGTAAGAATACATTACAGACAAGTCGTGTCACATTCCAAGTCTTCTAAAGCCATACGAAGTCTTTATGTGAAGAAGAGAGTAAAACACAAGGTTTTAATCACTAAAAATGATCCTGCTCCGTTCACACGCTGTCATCTCATTCAGATAACATACTCCCGTCACATAGCATGATGCAGTCGGTCACGAGACAAAGACATTTCACAACCAACACTGACGTAAGGATTCTTGAAGCGGCATTTTTTTGAAATGGCACAGGACGTATGCTGCTATATCTTGTGTTTTATTGACAGATGGTAGGTTTAGGTTTTTTTGCAAACATTTCTTTACAAAACATCACTGCAAACACAAACACTAGACCGATGGTAAAATACATATAGTGAAAAATTGTCATAAAAAAGAGAATTGAGACACCCCTTGCCCCTCACGTGAACGCGCCAAACGGAGGGGTGGGGGAAAGTGTAGGGGTAAGGGGTAGAATAGGGATTGGGCCTAAATATGTATATTCAGTCAGGTGTGCTTAACATGTGATTGGTGGAGTACAGTATGTTCTGTGTAATTATATATACCTAACATATCTATCTATGTTATTTTATTTAATTTTCATTCCTTTTTTCATTGTTATTAATGAATATTTCTATTTATTTATTCATTTTTATAGATAAACCGACTGCAGCGAAGAAGGAACTGCTTAGAACTAGCTTTTATTGTCAGGTATAATAAATAAATGAATGAATACATTTTTAATGAGGTGTTTATTATGAATTGTCTCATAAATTTTAAATATGTATGATGTGCTTTAAAGATATACTGTTAAGTGCAAAGATGACCGATGCTCAGCTGGTTCGTTATGATACTGTAGGATTTCATTTATTCTGTATACTTCGTTGAACAAATGGACAAAATCTCAGTTTTGCATTTAGGGTGTTACTGATTACAAGCAGATATAAACCTTTAAAAATTTAAATTACAAGCTATAACATATTACAAATAAAAGTGAAACTGGTATTGTGGGTGGAAACTGGTGAGTGTGTGTCAAACTGACATGTGCTGATCTGATCTCTTTGATGTCCAGCAGCAGGAGGAAGTGTACCGTATGCAGAGTGGTCCCAGAGGAGTGTGTTTAATCATAGACTGTGTCGGCACTGAAGGAGGTGAGAAATCTGAAATTTCATTCATGTTTGTGGTATGTTTTATAAGTTTGGGGTTAGTAAGATTTTTATGCGGATGTTCACCAAGAAAGCATTTGCATATTGGTAAAAACAGTAATATTTTTAAATATGATTACAATTTAAAATAACTGTTTTAGTTTAGAATATATTTATAAAGTGTAGTTTAGCAGCATTACGCTAGTCTTCAGTGCCGCGTTGTCCTTCAGAAATCGCTCTAATATGCTGATTTTGCTCAAGACAACAACTCAATAGTACTGTAAATAACTAATATTAATGATTCTCCGATGTAGTTAATTGGTCACAGAGTTTTTAATGTGGTAATATTTGTTATCAGTGGTTTGTTGACGTTTTATCTGGGAACAGTAGCCCTGGTAGACTTAAAAATTCAATTCATAATTAAATAAACTATTTATTTACTTACTTAACTCAATCTAAAAGCTGGTATTGTATTGTTGTTTCTTTTCTTAGCACCTTTTATTCATATAATGACAAATTTGGTTTAATCACCAAGACACAAGAGAATGAGCCATTTCCATTTCCTAATCGCAATGCTCAGACTATTATCTATCTAAACAAAATTTATTTGTATATTTCAAATTGAGTTTTGAAATTGAAAGTCAATTGAATGTAAATTTTTGTTTGCTCATTAGTACTAATATTACCACTTAGTTGTGAAAGAAATCACATTACCCTCCAGTAATGACTTCTCTTTTCCTTGCAGATGAGCTGGAGCACACATTTAAGGCCTTGCACTTCCATGTGATCAAGCACAAGCTGCTGGGTGTGAGAGACGTGCAGTCCGCTCTGAGGGAAGTGGCTCATCAGCAGGGTCACTATAGAGCGTCTGCTTTTGTCTGCTGTGTCATCAGCCGAAGCCGCTCGTCAGATCTGCTGGCCACAGACTCTCACGGTCCAGGACTGAACCTGGACACTGTCAGACGCCTCTTCACCTCAGACTCCTGCCCGGGACTGGCAGGCAAGCCTAAGCTCTTCTTTATCCAGAGCTATGACGTGTCCGAGCCTCAGAGGTGTGCTGTGTGTATGGGGTGTGAAGAAGACAAAGATGGACAGCTGGAGACTGACGGGCCTGTGCTGTTATGCTGCAAGAGGAGTGTCCCTGTGGATGCGGACATCTTCTGGAGTCACTGCTGGACTCGAGGAAAACAGCTGGAGTTGCCAAACCATCAGTCTGTGTACCTGAAAGCCTTGAGATCCTCCTTGAGCGAGGCACAGACAAGGTATGACTTGAACTTTGCATTATTTAGAATAACACTACCGGTCAAAATGATGTTTTTTACACTTTTATTATTATTATTATTATTATTTTAAAAAAAAAGCTAAATACATTTAAATAATAAGTTACATTAAATTATTTAAGAAAATTAAGCAGTTTTTTTTTATATGCTGTTTTTTTACTTTTATTTCTTCAAAGAATCCTATATTATAAATCTTAAGCAGCACAACTTTTGTCAACACTGATAATAATCTGGAAGGTGAATTGAATAGTTTATCATTACATTTTTAAAATCAACAGAAAATATTTCTGAAGGATCACGTGACACTGAAGACTGGAGTAATGATGCTGAAAATTCAGCTTTTCATCAGTTTTGCAGTATATTAAAATAGCTAAAATATTTTAAATTGTAGTAATATTTAACATTCTAAACTAAATAATAATTATATATATATTAAAAAAATATATATAATATAAATAAAAATAATAATAATGATATTTTACAGTATATTAAAATAGCTAAAATATTTAAAATTGTAGTAATATTTAACATTCTAAACTAAATAATAATTATATATATATTAAAAAAATATATATAATATATATATATATATAATAATGATATTTTACAGTATATTAAAATAGCTAAAATATTTAAAATTGTAGTAATATTTAACATTCTAAACAAAATAATAATTATATATATATATATATATATTAAAAAAAAATATATATATAATAATTATATTTTACAGTTTATTAAAATAGCAATTTTTTTTAAATTGTAATAATATCTAACATTATAAACTAAATAATACAAAATAATAATATATATATATATATATATATATAAAATATAAATAAAAATAATAATAATGATATTTTACAGTATATTAAAATAGCTAAAATATTTAAAATTGT
>JAUCMU010000151.1:2828486-2849175 GCA_032275025.1 Enteromius treurensis
AATTATATTTTACAGTTTATTAAAATAGCATTTTTTTTTAAATTGTAATAATATCTAACATTATAAACTAAATAATACAAAATAATAATAATAATAAATATATATATATATATATATATATATATATATATTCATAATAATAATAATTGTATTTTATAGTATATAAAAATAGCAAAAATATTTTAATTTGTAATAATATCTAACGTTATAAACTAAATTATAATAAAAGTGTTCCAAACTTTTTACTGGTATCATATAACACATTACATTTGCATATTTCTACATTTCTATTGGCAATTTTGGACCCATTGATTGATTGATTAATTTTTTTTTTATCCCTATTAAGCGTTATGTGAATATTACTAATTATATTTTTATCTTTTTCAGGAGGACTCATTTGGTAGACTTGCACATGGCGGTGAATCATGCAGTATACGAACACAATTGCAACTCTCCAGAATCCTCTTACTTTTTAAATCTTAGACACACTCTCAGGAAGACGGTCTATTTGTCTTGATTCTGTCATGAACCCTTACGTTGAAGTGAAGGTAGATGACTATTCAAGAATATTTAATGTTTGAGTAGATGATCATCATAATGATGTCGGTATGAATTGTATCAATTATGATTTGCAATGAATAAATCTCAGGTTTTGTTATTGTAGTTTACTATATTGCCCACATGTTGGCAGTGTTGTCCAGTATTTGAATACTGATATTACATTACAAGACAAAATGACATTGAGACCTAATGGGAGAACTGGGATTTCATCTCTTGAGATGCAAGTGTTGACATTGTTTATCATTCTATTCAATTTATCATTATATATGCATGTTTATTGTCATAATGTATGCTTATATTTGTCATTTTGTAAAATTAAGGCTATTTGCAACAATGATTCAGTAATGAATCTCTACCAAACTTTATCAAAATGTTATAATGGATGTGTCTAAATAACAAAAATCCAGTAATTTTATTAGATTGTGTGTGTGTGTGTTTCTAACTCCTTGCTATACTAGCCAAGATATGCATTTTTAAAGAAACAAAAGAAAGTTGTCAACCCCGTTACCGTCATAACTGACACTATTTCCATTAAAAATGCACCATGATGAAACTCCAGTATTTCATCACCAGTATTGCTTTTCCCCCTATGTTTTAAATTTGACATTCAACCCTGTTATTATTTGTATTATCAGCTTTTACCTCACAATAAAACCCATGTGTCATGACCTTGAGCACAAAGTTAGCATGACTAAATGAACTAAACTGCTGATCCTGTTACTGTCAACCCTGTTACTTCTTTTTTTAGAGCGTAGCGGTATTTTACAATACTGCACTGTTTACATCTACCTTCAAGTGTCACAGCGCAGGTTTATTAAAATTTTACCCATGCTATAAATAACTATTTGTCAGAAAGCTTAAAATCGGAAAGATTTAATAAAATAAACACGTACTAAAGTCAAAGTACTTTATTATACTGAGAAACGATTGATTTAGTGTAGCAAGTGCAGCGCACTGCCAGTGCATGTCACCGGGTGTGTGTGTGTGTGTGTGTGTGTGAGAGAGACACTGACGCGCTGGATCTGTTCTCGCGCTGTTCCCAGCTGCTCTGCTGCAATGGCGATGGGCGCGCGCTGAAGAGCGGAGTTGGCCGAGTTTCCCTTTGTTTTACGAAGAATTCCTCGGTCATGCACGGCCATCCAGCGCTAAATCCGGCTTGAGGAAGGGCGTGGATCTTACAAGAAGGGCATTTTAATCTACGGTCCGAGCTGTACGCAAACAGCAGCCTATATGCAACCGCCCCGATACCTCTCACATCTGCATGCGATAAGCGACCAGCACCCTTCGCCCCTCTCTTCCCAGCAGCTGATCTGAGCCACAACGAGCCCTCTGGCCGGCGAGGACCCGGAGCTGTCTGACCCAGCTGGATCATTATGGCAGAGCGCAGTTCCACCGGATTACTGATGATGATGCTGGACCCGTCCCCGGCGATCGCGATGACTCTCCCGGCGGAGGTGCGCGAGAAGCTGGCGGAGCTCGAGCTGGAGCTCTCCGAGGGTGAGTCGCTGCTTTCCCATCTCCCTGCCACACACCGGGTTTTACAGATCAGGGTTGCATCAGATTCCCCACGTATAGGGTTCATGCGTTATTACAACACAGGCTGTTGACATACGTGCCTTAAATACACACATCTCCATATGCGCTCTGTAATATCTGATCTGTCATCGGTATGTTTTTACTGCAGCCCTTCCTTAGGCTACCTATAATAGCGGTGATGAAGATGATGATAGGTGTAATGCAGGTTTCGTGCTGTGTCAGCAGTGCTTCAGCTCAGAAAGAGCCATCAGACCCAGTAAAAGACAACTAATCGTTTGTTGGTGTAGCCTAAACCGATGTGACTTTTGGCAAACAACAGAAACAATTTGAGAATCATCCAATCGGTCATGCTGTGTGTGTTAAAGGGTGCTGGAATACATGTAAGACTTTTAGATTCACACAATTATGATTTTAAGGTTGTGTGCAAGGGATCTGGATTGTACTAAATGAACTGCTCAGTATTCACACTGCCTTTCTTTCCCTTTGGAAATATCTGACAAGAACAACAGCATGCTTTGCATGTCATGTCAGAGTCCGTGCTGCAAATCTTCCCTAAGCAGGTCATTTGCTGATAGGAATATTGATTAATCCTGCAGGTCCTCACTAATTAAGAATTTTTATCAATATATTGCCTCTAGCATATTTAATGCTGACATGTTGACAAAGACGAGGATCCATTCCTGTTATTATTATTATTTTTTCTAACGATTCCCACAAGAGCTTGACTAGTTATATATATTCATATAAATCATATTTTTAACTGTTAACTGCAGTGGTAGTGGAACCTTTTTAAACTGGAGCATGTCTTCTGTGTAAATGCACAGCAGGAAGAGTTCAAACTGAACTAATTAGACCAACCTTGTGCTGTTTTCTTGAGATCTTCAAGCACATCCATGAGGGAGGGGAATGTGCAAATTGGCCTATGATTTGATGACTGTTATTTTAATGAAATTCACAATTACAGGGCAGTTTTTTAAATTATCATATTGCCAGAAACAATTATGGGCAGTACTCATCCACATGCTATTAAACCTCTGTTTAATTTTAGGGATAGTTTATGTATATTAATTCAGAGCCATTCATTGTAATTATCAGTGAGTTCTGCTGAGTAATGATGTCTATGTTGAGGAACAGAATAGCCAGAGGTTTCAGACGACCTGAGTTTGATTAAGTGAAGAATTGTGGGAATATTCACTACCGCTTATGGGTCAGTAAAGATTTAATTATTTTTTAAATAAATTAATAGTTTTATTCTGTAAGGGCGCACAAAATTCTTCAGTGAAGACAACAATTTTGTTCTTTTGAACTTTCTATTTATTAAAAGTGTTTTCATTAAATTATTAAGCAGCTCGACTGTATCCAACATTGCGATGTTTCTTAATAATGTGAAGTAATAATGCTGAAAATTCAGCGTTGCATCACAGGAATAATTACAATTTAATAGTTTTTTAAAACTGTAATAATATTTCACAATATTACAGCATTCACTGTAAATAAATGCAGCCTTGGAATGCATAAGAGACTTTTTTTCTTATGTAGAAATCTTACCGACCTCAAACTTTTGAATGGTAGTTTAGACATGAACAATGCATTAAGTGGCAAAATGAATCTAATCAGTGCTCAAGTTCTGACCCATATTTCATTTGATTGGCTCTGGGACGGCAGCACCAGACCTAGTTTCTCAGCAGGCCGAGGGAAGTTTCACTGTTGTGGTCTTTTAAAAGGAGACAGTGAATCCAAAATAGCAGCAGCTCATACTGTGTCACCGCTGAAACATACCAATACCACACATTTCCCACAATTGCTTCCCGAAAACTGCACATTCACCCATGCAATTTGAATTTCTGCTTGGTTAAAAGTGTCGCATATAACACAAGCGAACAACACAAACGCAGCAGGATCGCAGAAAACAGCCGAACCCCTGTCCGCTTCCTGTTTGCGTGTGCATAACTTCCTGTCCTGCACACTGTCAGATAGCCATTGTTTTTCTTTTATCCTTTAATTGCTGATGTCACCGGGCCCAGCACTAAAAGACCCTCAAAGTCATTTTATGCAGCTGAATTTAAACAGGCTGTATTTCAGCACGAGAGGTTCAAACGTCATGTACAAATTGTTGTCAGCATTTTAGTTCAAATGCAGAGCAGGCTGATGTTTATTTTCAAGGACACTGCTTTAAGTGTTATTTTTGGCTAAGGATGCTCAGAGATTTTAATGGGGAATCAGACTTCAAACTGCAGTGCGGTTCAAGACTAGGTTAATCTGGCCCTGAGGCTGTTTCTCTAGTTTTTTTAGGGTTTAAAAGTCCATTGATGCTCTCCTGCTAATGATTCTGAATGATCGTGCCGGTGGATGAAGGAGTCACGTCAAATCGCACCGAGTTGTTCAGCGGTAGTAGATGTGTAAGTCTCAAAGGGAGGCTTCACGTTCCTGAGTGTAACAGACAAGCGTATGAATAACTTTAGTCTAAATCGTTCTCTTGTTTAACTGAAATGTTTTGCAGTGTATTGGCAGTGATGGAATGCAGTCTATGGGATAGCGGCTTGAGTAGCTCAATTGTTTAAATCAGTCCCAAGTCATCTGTCAAATGAGCGATTTGTATAGGAACACACATTGTGTCAGTACTATGTGTTATATTGGGTTTGTGACTGGATATTTAATTACACATGTTTTAGAAATGCCTATGGGAACAATTATGCAAATTATTTCTAAACCAAGGACACTGAAGAAGTGTTTATATGCTGTTACGCACTATATAGTGATATCCTTTAGTTCAGTAGCTGGAGCTAGTGTTCAATTAAATGCACTAATATCTGAGAATATTAGTGAGATATCAATGGCAGTGCTTCCAGTTTTAGCGTAGTTTCTTATTGTCTACGAAACACAACTTCCCTGACACTTTTGTTATCGGGCTGTCACAGAGAAAGGTGTGATTTCAAGACAACTTCATCAGGAAACATTTAGACATTTAAAAAAGAAATAAAAAAATCAGAGCAGACATAAGTTTTGGAGTGACTCATCTCGTCTGTGGAGAAGTTATGTAGCATGTCCTGCCATTCTCATAGGTTCTTCATGGGAAAGGTGCAGATGCGCAAGACGTGCTGAGCCGTTGACCTCGATATGGATCAGCGCTGGAGAGATGGGGCGTAAATGAGTGCAAGAAGACAAATAGTCTACATTAACTCCTGCGGCGAGGCTCTGCTCGTCCAGATAATACATTCCCTCTCTCATCTCTCATACTCCGCTTTTCTTCATCGCTCACACCTCTCCGGTTTGTTGCAATGCCTCAAAAAGACATTATGGCAAAACATCTGTATGGTATTGCTCAATGTCTGAAAGTGAAGGAGAGGATGTAGTCTAGCCTCACAACAGTCATATGTCAAGTCATGTGATGAATCTGACACAGGATGACTTCAACTGAATAGAACTCAGCGTCACAGGTCATGGTTTGTCCATCGCTACAGTTCTTCCCCGCTCATGTGACCCGTCAGGCGACGGCAGGCGTGTTGTGTTTTCTGCTGAATAACAAGCATCTGGTGTAATGGTTTGAATGCTTGTGGTCAGCATTGGTTTGATTTGAGTCTGAATATGCAGTTCTGACCCAGTTCAGATCGTCCAGTAACATTTAGATCGTGCGTATTACTGGCTGTAACTAGTCATGTAATTGTGTTTAAATTCATGAATTCTAAATCCATCCCTGTTTGGATAGTAAGAAATGAATGGAGCTAAGATAAAATGCTAACTCAGTGGCGCCACGTGCTAGAGTTGAGGGAAGAACATTCAAATGATTGAATACATGCCACCTTATTGGGACAATAAAGCCCACCCCACCCCTATCCTAACCCTACCCAATGCTTTTGCTGAAAATAAATGGCTTTCTGAAATGTAAAGGGAGAAAAAGGCAGATTAAAACTTGGATTAATTGCATCAAAAAGCATACGCCACTACGCCACTGGAACTGATGTTTTGTAATGTTGACTAGCCCAGTCATATGTTGGTGGGCGGAGTTAGTGTAAATAGCCTCTGCCAACAATGAGGGGTATTTGCACTTAGTGTAACACTCTGTTTATTTAAAGTCCTGGCTTCATCTAATTCCTGTCCATGAAACCGACCCATAGACCCACTTTTGATTTATTTAAAAGTTATATTCCCATCCTGTTGCCATATTTGTGACCTGACCAAGTTCAGTTGGTTGTGATCTGCATTCAGTGGGTTTCTTTCAGGAACACAGCGTTGAGTAAGACTGTGAAGAGACTGTAAAGCACTAACTCGTCATTTAATCACCAGCCCTGGATGTGTCTCACTCCAGGGTTTCTGTGTTTCAGGGGCTTTCTGTCGTCTTTTGATGGAGCTTTCATTAGCGTGAGGCCAAGATAGAAGTAAGAGTTTGTCTAGAGGTTTCCTCAGGCAGATTGTGAGGTTGAATTAAGATAAGTCTAGGGTTCAAGCAGAGGCGGCGGCGCTCAATGAGACGAGAGAACAAACATAACGGCATGCTGAATAAAATCTGGTGTTCGATTTACTTTGAACCTATGCTATCACAAACAGCTGCAAAGAAACCGTTAGAAGTGGACATCTGAAATGGTGTTTTCTTGCAAAACGTGCTCCAATATTGTTTGTTTTATTTCCAACTTTTAAAAAGAATCCTTTTTCAGAGTGCTGTTATTTCAGGTTATTTTAAGAGGCTAAACTAGATAAAAGACCATGCAATTATCAACAGTATGTAATATGAGTCTCTGATGTCCCCAGAATGTTTCAGCTCAAAATGCCCCACATATAATGAATTATATTATTTTGTGTGGAAGCAGAAAAGGGCTGACTTTCATTCCTGTCTTTTTAAATGCAAAAACATCTGTTTTGATCCTAATTGTCATGTCTGTCCTTCTGAAATCATGCATTTCAAACCATATTAGTTTAAACTTGTGATATGTTACGGTTTTCTGCGCGCACACGTCTGATGGACACGGACAGAAAGTGGCTGTCAAAGGCATGTGAGTACTAAACTAAGATCTCATTCCCAGTAAATAAATATATAATATTTATATCCACTGCTCTCTTGTCTCCTCTGAGGCTCTGTAAGCATGTTCTGCTTAAACCTTGTCCATGGCATTTGAACTGGTACACATCAACTACATTACCCTATGAAAAAAAAAGTATATATAAATATGGGAATTCATTATTAAAGTGCGTTTTACAGGAAATCACTATTTCAGGCTTTCTACTTTGAAATGTTATGTTTAGTGCAATGCGTCACAGTTTCTCTATTCATAAATCAATTAATTTCAACAACTGCTAATTTATTTTTACAATCAAAACTATATATCTTTAAAAACATATATATATCTTTTATCAATCAAAAATATAATCTGTTCAAAGGTAACACAGTGTCCAAACGAAGAACAAATGTATAGTTATTAACCAAGATTCAAATAAATACAATGTTAGTTCACGCTGTAAATGAGGATATTTCTACTCAATAGAAATCAATAAATCTGTTGTAGGATGCTTGGAAGTGTTTGTTTAGCAGGTGTAATGCTTATTAACGATTAGCAAAAGTGCATATGGACTGTACGTATGTAAAGAAGTTTTATCATGCATTGTAGGAACTCTGATACATTGATGCATTATTATGCATTTCAAAACTATGACGCATCTCTTTAATGAAAGAAAAGGATTGATAACCCCTCTTAAACATTCAGATGCTCAAGTAAAGTGTGTTTGTATGATTAACCAGCATCAAATTGTTTCCTAGACTTCTAAACTTCCACCATGTGCTGACCGCCGTAGGGAAAAGAAAGCTCGTCCTTGGCTGCTGACTCGCACCCAAACAGTATCCCAGCTATATAAACTCTAACGTGCTGGTTTTAGCCAAGAACTCATGCGAGATACGCAAGGCTTTTGCCTGCGGCTGTGGAGAATAGATTTTCTGAGGGGGTCATACATTTTTTAAGCTTGTGCCTGAAAGCATGGGAAGACTTCAGAGGGTTATGCTGCACGCTGCGCTGTGTGTGCGCGCGAGAAGAGAGTGTGTGCATTTGTATTTGTGTCTGGGTTTGTTGTTTTATGTGTTATGTGTTCTGTTTGTTGAAACGAGTCTCTTCTCTTTCTTTCCTGCTGCATGCCTGGCTAGGTCGCGGACGGCTGACGCTTTCTGTGGGTTTCTTTCACTGATGTTTATTTTTTGCTTAACGTCTTTAATTTCATGCTATTAGATTAAATATCACTAATTAATGAACTGCTGTATGTTAAAGCAACGTGTTATTGCTGCTTTGGGTTTATTTGACTTACAGTAGGATAAGTTCCGGCCACATCACAATTCAACTTATTGCACGCACTGTTCCTTTAGCTTTTTTTTTTTGGGCTCATGTTTTATTTAACAATGTTTCTGTTAGCACAGTCTACAGCTCAGGCTAATGGAGTCACTCAGCACATTTAGAGGGGCGCTGATCTCTTTCTAAAAACCTTTTGTTTGGAGAATTACCAAATGGATGTTGTTGGGTGGTTACTAGTTTTCACATCATTTGCAGCCACACAACACCCTTTCACATCATTCATAGGTCTGATCCAAAAGTGAGCTGAAATGAACTAAGTGAAGTGCACAACAGATGCCTACAAATTATATCTATAGTCTTAAAGTGCCCCTGTTATGGATTTTTGAAAATCCATAACAATTTTTTTACACACTTTCATGCAGTGTGTAACACGGCTCTAAGTGAATGAAAACTCAGAGTTTTGAATCTGAAAGTGTATAAAATTATTGTGTCTCAAAAGAAAGAGTTGACTCTGAATCACTGTAACAAGTCATTTTTTGAAACAAGCCCCAAGCCGCCCTGAGTGAGCCTTCATCAGACCGAGACGCAGAGACAAGCAAGACGTCTTATGGTGCGTTTACGTCTTATGGCAGCCTCATCGCGGCTAGTAATTCTGACACTTGCCGATGCCTCCTGATGTCTCTCTAGTGGTTAGACATGAGGTAAAATTTGTTTTAGGTATATCTCATAGGCAAACTCTGGTTTAATGAATCTATTATGTATTTCCTTTTTATTCCTGTTTTTATTAAAGTACGAAGATGTATCAAACAGAGATGATGATTTTGTCTTCTATAGTTTCTGAAGTCTGCCTCTGCTTGCTAGTACTCACGTCACCACTAGAGCAAGCTCCTGATTGGTTAACGCGGCGCAAATTTTTGCCAAAGTTCAGATTTTTCAACTTGAGTGTTACGCGTGAATCGCGCCGCGTACTTCGCATCATTTGCGCAGCGTAATTCGTGCGATTCGCGTCTCAGGATGTCTATTCGCGTCTTTGCATTGACTTAACAGGTAAATCACTCGCGCTTGACGCTTCATTCGCGTCCGGTGTGAACGCACCATAAGAGATTGAGGTGTTTTGTTGTTGAATGTATTAATGAACATAGCAGGAGTCACTTACTCCACACATCTGAGTGACTGAAGACGCAGAGGATTAACGTTATGTTTGGTTCTGAAGGGAAACACACTCTTGATCAACCGGAATGCATTTATGTTCAGGTGAATCATTCATGATCCAGCCTCACCTACAGAAGCAGTGAGTATAATGTATTTTAATTAATCTTTGCAAATCGCCTTTCCTAATAATGTGCTAATTAGCAAGTTTCACTATGAATACGGCTTAAAAAAGATCCTCAGAGCGCCTCGGAAAAGAGGAGCTCGTGAAGATTTAAAGGGGAAGTACACAGAACAGAGTGATTTCTAAAGAGCTGGTTTTGACAGGGTAAATTGAGCGTTTTTAAAACTATCTTTGAGAAATTTTAAAACAAACTATATTACAAACTTTCCAATAAGACCATAAAGAATCATATTAGCTAGTGGAAAACTGGGTTTGTATGACTCCTTTAAATAAAATCGACCAATCTCTGGAGAGATTTGGAAAAATTAATCATTAAGAAAATCATTTGGGAGTCGTTGAACAAGTATTATGAATGCATATTATAAGCCATAATCCATGATAGGGAAACTTTAAGCTCTGATTTACTTGCACTGTTCCTTTTCGTTCTTCGCTCAGGGGTTAACCCTTACACTAACCCTAATTTAACCGCCTGAATATGGTAAAATGTGACGTGAGCTTTACTCACAATAACAAATTGAACATACAACAGAAAGGGTAAGAAAAGAACAGTTTAAAAGAAATCTGATCAGCAATTTTGCTTCAATTTATTTATATATACATCATACAAAAATATTGCACAATATTAAACATACAACGTGGAAGTATCGCTTTCAACTGAGATTACAACATTTTCTTTTAAAAAGCAGTTCTCCTGTGTGTTCAGGTTTGATGGATTAGACAGAACGATTGATTTGAAGATTAAAGAAAGGCGGAGCCCCAGAGACACAGCTACATCATTACCACGGACCAATGGTAGTTTGAAAGTTGGAGCCGATATTTCTGAAAAATTTGCTTTTACAAAATTCCAGGACTACAAGCGTACTTAGTTTTGGCATCATTTTATTTGAATTTTGCTTTGATTTTATACTTGCATACTGCTAAGCTACAACTCAATACTTGGATATAAACAGTATAAAAATTGGCAGCACACAAAGTATTTTTTTATGCAAATCATAATTTTATCAAATTAACTCTAATAAAGCAAGAACACATTAGTGTAACTTAGGTTTGTAATTTGTGGGCAAAGAAGCTCTGTTGTCCATTTTTATTACTGTAGCGATGCATGAAGCAATGCTCATGTGGTCAAATTTGACATATTATATTGGTCAACTTAATGAATTTGAATGTTCAAAATTTCAAAAACAAACTTCAATCGAATGCAAAATTCACAAGAGAAATAATAATCAAAAATACTAATTACAATTTTATAAATTTATAGTGACAGAAGACTAACATTAAACAGATCCTTTATTTCCACCGGAGAAATGTCTTGGTACACCAAGAAGGTGTCATTTAAATATTGCCGTAAAAACTGCTGCTAAAGAATGCGTGCGTAATGAATAATGGACGGCTAGATGTACATTGAATGTATTTAGTGCACAGCTTGGACCACCTGATGCAAAGCTATGATCTCGTCAGCTCAGCATTGTGACCGTTTCAGATAAGAAAGAAATGAAAGTGCGGTAAGATCACATTTACTTAAATCATTTGAATTAAGTATTCGCTCGATCGATCGAGATAGAGAGGTGACAGTTGCGTGTGTGTTCCCCACAAAGATAGGAATACCAGTACATTTTGAGCTTGTGGGGACATTTTTTAGGTCCCCATGAGGAAACAAGCTTATAAATCACACAGAATTAAGTTTTTTTGAAAATCTAAAAATGCACATAGTTTCCTGTAAGGGGTAGGTTTAGGTGTAGGGTCAGTGTAGGACAACACCACATACAGTCTGTACAGTTTAAAAACCTTTACGCCTATGGAGAGTCCCCGTAAAATATGGAAACACAACATGTGAGTGTGTGTGCGTGTCACTGCCTGCTTGCTGTATATTAATTATCAGTCATTGCTTTAACTCTTGAACAAATACTCTCTGGCTTGCTTGTGTTTTTATCACACAGCCGCTCTCTCAGGAGGTATTTAGTGCTTTCAGAGCTCTTGAAGAAGGACTGAGGCGGTGTGTTTTGTAGTGGATTGATTTATGGCTGGCAGGAGTCCTGGCCATGTGATTGAAAGCCCATGAGCAGATTGCTAGTGCACGTTTTAATTTCACTCCCAGGATCCTGTGCTGGATTTCAGCTAACCGCTGCTGTCAAATCACAAGGGTCTAGGGTGAGATTGAACAAGTGTTTTAATAATCAATTCCTTTGATCCCAAGACTACATAAAACATGTTAAACTCATTGTTTTTGCCAATGCAGAGAGTGAAAATATGAGCAAAACAAGGATAAGCTTTTCATCTATAAAGCTTCACACCCAAAGATTTAAGAGTCTTTTAGGGTGAAACTCCTGAAAACACGTCCAGGTCATTTTTTACCTCCTGAAACGAGAAAACAATGTCTTGCTGTAAAGAATGAAGACATAATTTGTACTGTAAAGGCAATTTTCTTGCGTTGCATTTAGGATGCACTCATAAAGCTCTTTAATCAACAAAATAAACTTTATTTTCTTTATACTTCACCAAAGTATCATTTTTAAAATTCTTTTTATTTTTATTTTAGGGTGAACTGTTCTCTATAGGTTTCGTGAGATTCACTCAAATGTTCCAGGTGTGTCACAGCTCTGTATAAAAGCTGTTTCCACAGGTATTGTGGGGATCTGCTGTACCTGCTGTGTTTAGGTCAGTGGCAGTGCCACGAGGAAATGAGCGGCGTTTGATCTCAGCGGAGGCAGACACCAGTGATTGTCCACTGTCCAGAATCCATCGCCGCCTCCATCTGTCCGTTTTAGCCCCTCAGCTGGGGACAGAAACCACGCGGTGAACTCTGATTGGCTTACAGAACACCAATCACATCCTAAACCAGTCTGGAGATAAGAACCAGGACTCTGTAAACCCCTCTGAGAACCACAGGAAGAGCAACAGATACCAAAACAAATTTAGCAGGTCCAAAATTATACTTCAAACTTAGCTGGAAATACTCACATTTGTTGTAGTTAAATGTATTCGTTTTTTCTCTAATTATAATTAGGATTTTATTCAAAGTACTAAAGTGAAGGTAAAATAAAAGGGCTCTCTATTAATGAAGGCCGAATACTTAGTCAATGTATTTTTTTTTGACACAAGCCAAAATGTCAATATAATATGTGATCCTGGAGTTCAAAATCAGTCATAAGGGTCAACTCAAAGACTCATATCTCATATCATCTGGAAGTTGAATAAATAAGCATTCCATTTATGCATGGTTTGTTAAGAAAGGACCATATTTGGCCGAGGTACAACTATTTGAAATTTAGGAATCTGAGGGTGCAAAATAAATAAATAAATAAATAAGATAAAATAAAATAAAAATACTGAGAAAATCACATTTAAAGTTGTCCAAATTAAGTTCTTAGCAATGCATATTATTGTCAAAAATCAAGCTTTGATATATTTATGGTACAAACACATTCATGGAACATGATTTTTGCTTAATATACTAAGGAATTTCGGCATAAAAGAAAAATCTATAATTTTGAACCATACAATGTTTTTTTGGCTATTGCTACAAATATATCCCAGCGACTTAAGACTGGTTTTGTGCTCCAGATTCATATATATATATATTTGTCTTATTAGGACTCAATTTTACCATAAACATTTAAAAGATAAATTAGCCAACATTTAAGAGTGGAATTTTCACTTAATATAAGACTAATACATTTATTTTTTTTTGTTATACAATGTTTTTATATAAAACTATAATAAGTTTACTTAAGATGGCAGTATTCTGGCCTATGTTTATTATAATTTTTTCATATTATGAATCATCTTTTCAGTTAAAAAAAAATTAAAAAAAATATTAAATATAATTTAAAAAAAAAAAAAAAATATATATATATATAAATTAAAATTATAAATAAATAATAAAATTGTGCAGTGAGTAAGAATGGCTTCTTATACGTTTTGGCTTACCTGATCTAAAATTAAAATTTACAATAATTCTAATTTATATATTTTGTGCATGTAACCTAATGTATTCAGACTGATTGAGTGATGTTGGATAAAATCAATTACAATTTTACAACGTGAAGCCCTTTTTTTTTCAATGGGTCTCATTAGTTTTTTCTCAGACAGCAATTAGATTTTGCTAACATCTCCACTTCTCAGGTTTGCCTTGTGAGAACGAGTCCGAGGTAATCTCACTTCAACAAAGTGATGACTAGGGATGGGTCGACCATTCGATCAGCTGTCCTAATTAAACAACCAGTCGATTAGTCAACCATTCTGATCCAGTCCTAGTCATCCTTTTGTTACTGGTGTCTCTCCTCAGTAGCCAGGCCGTCCCGTGGCCCTCCTCAGACTAAAGCCCATGTTGTTTCTGGACACCTTCCCAAGCCAGACCCACTTCAGCTTTAGCGTGGCCTGTACTAATGTACAACACATGATCTCATCCAGTAGACAATCACTTGACTTTGGTTTATTGAGGACAATAAAACCTGTATGTGTTTTCAGGAATGAGCCTAAATATTTGAGAGAAAGCATTTGTTATGTACAGCGACACATGACCGTGACCAAACGAACCGTGGAGATGTTGGGCTATGCGCTCCTTTCACAGCTTATGGGTAAATATTATGCGTAATTGAGGAATGCCCATGTGACTTCGTGTCAGAGGTCAGCATGGCAGATCCTCAGAGAATTTAACAGATCAATATGTCCAAAGGCTTTCTTATGGACATATGCTTGATGGATCTGTTTTCCTTCATCTCATTAAAGACGGACAAAGCGTCGCTCCTATAGGTCCAAAGTGGCACAGAGAGCTAAAATTGACCTGTTTCTTTATAATAGCTGTGTGAGTCTAATCCCGAGCTGAACCGCTGGGATGCATGAAAAATGTCTCCATGTGAGAAATTTCTGGGTGAATGGCCAGCACTGTGCAGACACGGGGGGCTTTTGTGTCCGAGCTCTTTTCACTGCCCACAAAGAAAATCCATTATCACACTAAAGGTGCAACAAGGCCGGACTTGTGTCTAAATTCAGCAGCGGAACTGTTTCTGAGGTCTCACTCCTATCTCATATCTGAGTGCATAGTGTGCGGATTTTGCCTGTGTCCTCAGAAGTTTGCTTGGAAATCATAACATTCTCATTTTGATTAATGATTAAAAGCAACTTGCATTTCCAGGCACAGGACCTGTTATAAGGAGGTCTGATTAGGCACCGGAAATGCTTTCAATTGCTCTTTCCAGCACAATGCGAAGGTAAATTAGCGTTGTGTGAACCTCAATAATTAACAGTCAATTTACATGCCCAGGATTCCTTTAAGACAAATTCTTTCCATGTTTAAAGTTCAAGCAGGCTCTAATATGTATAAACAGACCCCAAACCCCCAAAATTACCTGCACATGTCTGATTTCAACTGGAATAGATGGAAAGCTGATGTAGTTTGAGTACAAACATGGTATATTTTTATGGCTTATGAAAATCATCACATTACAGACAGAATGAAATAAAAACAACACCCTTGAGTTATTTTTTATTTTGTATTTATTTGAATTTAATTTATAGATTTTTTTTTTTAGGTTTACATTTTTTTTATTTACAATTACACTGAATGAAAATGGTAAATGCTAAAAAACACACCTTTTCCTAAATATTTCATTTATTTTCACGTTTATTTTATTTAAGTAAACAAATGTTTGTAATGGTTTTAGTTTACTAGAACAAAACCAACAATGGTTTTATATATATTAGTTGCAAAATAAATGTTTTGCTTTACATAATATGTGTTTATTCTGTGTTTCTTTATTATGTTTATATTAAGTCACACACGTGCAGTATATGTTTTGAAAGAATTTACATGAAAACACATTAATATATTTATTTTCTTATATTTTATATTATATCTAAATATATTTAATATATAAACATAACATGTTTTCATTAAATATACACATGCATGTGCTTGTATTTAATTATACTTAATAAATATACACAGTACATACAAATATATTATGTAAAGACAAGCTTATTTTGGATGCGATTTATCATTGGACAGGACTAGTTTAAATATATATATATATATATATACATATATATGTATATATATATATATATATATATATACACACACATATATATACATATATACATAACATTATCTTAAATATATTCATGCATATGTTTGTATTTGTATAAACATACCAAATATACACAGTACAAACTCATATGTAATGTAATATATATATGTATATATATATATATATATATATTGCATGTTATTGATCATTTGATAGCACTAATATATAGTAGTGCTACTTAGTCTACAAAAAAATTTGATTATTATTTATTAAGATATTATTTCTTATCTAGTCCTTTTATTTTGGAGTAAAACTAATGCAAGGGAATTCACTCTGAAGTGTCATACAGTATGTATCGTTTCAGTCGAGATGCTACTTGAAAAATCAAACAAACAAACTCTGAAGTATTTCTTGCAGATGTGTATTACTGTGAGGTTATTCTGCGGTGACGCGTATTTCTTGGCTCGTTGAGGTCTATCTCTGAGGGGTTGTACTGGGTGGAGGGCTCACGCTAAACAAATAGGCAGAAAATGCATGGAATGTGTCCTGTCCAATCAGCTCCTTGGAGAAGCCGGCCAAATTCCTCTCTTATTAGCACGGCACAAGAGCGGGAGATTGTCTTGTTGTGAACTTTTCAAAGAGCAACTCCAAGTTTTCTTCCTGCAGTGTCCCTGTTTAACAGCGCTTGAAGGAAGGAGGATGAAAGCAGAGCCGTGACCTTAGTGCTGTTTGAGTTTGAGGCCAATGTGCAGAGCAGAAAAACTCAGCTTGGCAAAAGTGCTGCGCATACCGGAGAGAAATATTGAATGTTCTTCATCTTCCCTGGAGAGAGTGGAGCCAGAGCCAGAGGCTTTTTTGCTTTATAAAACAAATTTGCTGTCCTCAGGAGAAAGATCCAGACTGTGTTGAAGGATCTGAAATCCCTGGGTGTCGGGATAATGAATAAAGGGATGAGAAAATAGAAAAGAGGAGAGGAGAGATACAAGTTTGTGTTAGATGATGAGCCAAACGCTTGTTAAAGTAATTGCGGTCAAAGCCAGTTAGCTTAATAACTGTGAATATTTTATTTATTGTGGCAGCAAGACCATTTTAAGAGAACATGAACTCAAAAAAGTTTCCTAACCATTAATGGAATGTACCTTTCTCTACCTCAAAAACAAATATTCTTTTCTGCTCATGTAAACAATATTAACCAGTAATATCACAGCTTACCTTATCAAGGACCAATCAAATCCTTATCCATTCAAATATTTATGTGAATATATCTTAAAAGAAATAATTACAGACATCTATAGTGTGGATGAAATGAGAATTTTCCCTCAGCTGTATGTGAATGGCAGCAGTGCATGTAGAACATTGTGTTTGTCCGGAGCCGTCGGGCGTTTCAGTGTTTTTTAGAAATGCAAGAGCAATCTGAGGCCTGCGGTCCACAGAAATGAGTGAGACACAACTGGCCTGTAAACTAATGAGCACAAACACACCTCACTGATTCACACTCCACACTATGAGACGGCACAATAGCTATGCTTCCCTCCACCTATTTTTAGAAATTTAAAAAATGCACATAAAAAAACATATGCACACATTTGAGTAGGATCAATTTTTAATCCATTAAAGGGGTCCCCACTTTTCTACGTCACAGAGTGGGTTTATTTTCAAAGATCGCCCAAATGTTTCCACAAAGAAAGAAGGCGGAGCTATTATTCTGGCTGTAGTGTTGCTGAAGGCGCCATGTTCTGGAGACGCTGTGTGTCATTGTGGAAGTTAAACTACCTTGTTTGTTCTTTCAAAAGAGGACATAACTAGAAATTCAACATTCAACCCAAATATTAGAGTGTGTTCAGCACATTTACGGAGGACGGACTCCTAAAACCTGGGGAGAAGTCTATGCTGGCCTTGCACAGAGACTATAAAGTGAGGCGATTATACCTCTGCAAGAACAGTCTGGTGCTTCTGACTTGCAACCTTAAACTAAGTTAAGTTTTCTCATTAAAAGAACGTGCCGTTTACTATTCAAACATGAGTTTTGAGCAGTGATGCCTCGTTTGTAATGAGTTTTATTGCCGGGACACGTCATCACGTTATGGTAAATGGCGTAACATTTCTCCCACATACGTTCAGTATCGGCCAATCACAGTGCACTGCATAGCTGGCCAATCAGAGCACACCTCGCTTTGTAAAAATCGACCCATTTCAGGAGGCGGGGCTTAGAGGAGAAACAGAAATGTATTGTATGTTGAAAATAATGTTTTTTTTGCACTAAAACCACATAAACACATTGCGTTACACTAAATACTCAAAATGTGCATAGATTACAATGGAAACACGTTTACCTCCATGAGGACAAAAAAAAAAAAGTCATGTGACATTGTGCCCATGGGACAGGATAACTTGACTAACAGCATCTACATGTTGTTTTAGTTATTCTAAATTGCTCGAGCAAAGTAAAAAAAAAAAGTATTTCTATATAATTGTCTTACACAACTGCGTTCCCAAACAGCATGCATCCACCTCCAAAAGCAATGACCACGTTTATTGTGTTTCGTCTCCTCATCTTTTTTCGTTGTCTCATTTTGCGACTATATGATAACTGAGCTAATTTCGTCTGCTGGATCATTGCGGAGCATCTTCAGTTGAAAACAGCACAGCTGGATTCTGACATAGCATTAGTGTAACCATGTGTAGTTCAGACGAAAGCAGAGGGACCCGCCCTCGATGGAGTCAGGCCAGAAGTGGTCAAAAGTGGATAAAAGAGATGCATTTAAATGCCAGGCGTGAACGGTAATGTGTCTCCTCAATGAAAATGCGTGTTAATACAAGGTGTAAACAGGTCCAGACTCTTTGGCTGGAAATAGTGCTTTATTTTAGTTTTATGCAATATTCTAGTTTACTTTAGATCTTTGCACAAAAACATTACTAATGTTCTGCTCCATATCTGGGATACCAACATCAACTTAGCATGGTGGCAGCAGGATTATATATATATATATTATAGATGTTCATTTCATGTTTACTTTGTCCTCTGCTCTTGAGTTGTTTGCTCTTTCTTACCTTTCAGGTGTCTCTCATTGATCCACACGAGGCTTGTTTTGTGTACATCTACAGAAAGAGACAAATAGTCCTTTTTAAATCTTTGAACATATTTTCTTACCACCTGCCGTAAAGTTTTCACCTGCTGTCAGACTCGAGATTCTCAGGCCTGTAGCACGCATTTGCCGCAGACGGCCATTACTGTGCCACATCCATCCGTTTTTCCCACTCTAAAACACTGAACTGTACTTTGAGGCTCACATGGGACATTGATCGCATTTCCTCTCCCAGCCAATCCGCAATTTCCTGCCTTCTACTGTCTCTTTAATAATAAGTGGCAAAAACCCACTCAGACCGAATGACAACAACTGGAGACAGTGACCTTTATGTGATTAGTACTTCCAGGGTTTATCAGACTGTCTCTCTCTATCTCTGCCATTTCCTCCATCAGTATCTCATCCTCTCCTGGCTGTGCTAAGATGTTGACTGTTGTGGTCGGAGACTGTCAGGAGCGGTTAAGTCTGGCTTACAGAGCCTGATAAAGTGAAGACTGATATCTCTCCACACCTCACACCCGATGTTCCAGTCATATGTCTATAGGATATAACTGTATGTGGACTGTATCTGTCTATCTATCTATCTATGACCGTCAATCCATCCCATGTGACATCACGACTATAAATGTCTATGGTTTTTGAAGCTTCAAACAATGGTTTTGGACAACAGGAGGACGCTTTTAGTTCTTATTGAAAAAAAATTGACAGATTAAAGGAAACTGTGGGCTTTCCTGATATGAGGCCTTTAAGGTCATTTGGAAAAACGTTTTAAGATTGTTGAGCCATGGCCCTCTCTGTGCTTTCTTTGAGGGCTTGGTCATGTAATCAGCCCATTCTGGCTGGTTTCAGCGTGTGTATGCTTTGTACCGAGTTCTCCTGAGGTTAGCACAAGCTTTTCCAAAGGTAAATCCATATAATGAGTATTTGCAGTGCTCCTCGATACCATATATCAAAGACAATTCTGGAAGCAAACAGCTCTCCGGTCCTGTCAGAACCCTCCAGCTGCTCTACCTTTCACGGATGGGGGTCTCTGGCTGAGCAGGAGAAGATTTGTTTTGCTGCGTGTTTCTCTGAGGGGAGCCCAGAACTCTGGAAAGCGTGCCTGATGGGCCTGCAGCCAAAACGCAGGGTCACCGCAGCCCTCCTCTCCTTCTCTCTCTCTCAGGAACAGCTGCTGCAATAGAGGAAACGGCCCGTGAACGTCCTCCCTGCACCACCAAACTGCCCTGGTGCATTCTGGGAAATTTAGACATCTGCTTAGTTATTCATCCCCAGGTCTTTACCATATAGGGGCTATCTCACTCTCAGATCTAAAAGCTCAGGATAGGGGCCGAGAGAGAGAGGTGTGTTCGTACAGCTCCCGCAGCTGTTACTCTCACCGCAGTCTAAAGAAGTCCCAGCAGCATCTCGTCTTTAAAAAAAAAACCTGATTTGCTTAAACTACTGAAAAAAGAGCAGCTAAGATTGCAAGTGATAATTCGCCCTGACAAACTTGTGAAAGTAAGATGGTGGATAAAGGTTCAGACACAGCAAACCAATATCAACTAGCAGCAGCAAAGGCTAGCTGTAGTGTTGTCTCAATGCATGCTTGAATACACCACCAAAACTACAGCCGACAGCGAATTAGCATGTAGATCCCGCCAATGTGTAAGAGGAAATAACTCCATACCAGTAGATGGCATAGTCTGGCAGGCCGATATTAGGCATTTTCCAAACTATCGGTATCGGCATTTATAATGGCCGATAAATTCATATTTCAAAACTAAAATAAAAACGGACGAAACACCCTTACTGGTTACTTTGATTTGGTTGTTGTTGTGTTTTTGTTCAAAGGACTTTACGTTTCATATCTTAAGTTTGTATTTTTATACATTT
>JAUCMU010000151.1:2872605-2906594 GCA_032275025.1 Enteromius treurensis
ACTTTATTAATCGTGCACTGTCAGCGTCACAACTTTGCAGATAGTTTATGTTCACATACAGCTACATGACACACTGCGTGAACGATCATGTTTGAAAAAGCATAATAGGGGCACTTGACGGCAGATTTTTGACTTTTTGAGTATTATGTTTTGTATAATTTTTCTAGACCCTGACTGTGTAATTAACATGGAAGTCAATGGGACAGTCACAAGCCTCCCAGTTTTCATTAAAACTATCTTAAATTGTGTTCCGAGGATGAACAGAGCTTTTATGGGTTTGGAACGATTAAAATAATTAATGACAAAATTTTAATTTTGGGGTGGAGTAACACTTTAAGTAACAATTTCACTATTTACCCTGATATTTCCATGAATTGTTCACAAATTACATTACATTATATTATATGAATAATAAACAAACAAACAAACAAAAAACTTTATTTACCCTTATTCGGGGTAAAACTGTTGGTTTTAGTAAATGTGTTTTCACACAATAAATTTGATATAGTTTCATGCTCTGTTCATAAAATCATCAAAGTATTATGAATGATTGAAGTCAGAAGTCTGGGATAAGAGTAAAACAATAAAATCTGACACTATAAAATAAATCATTGAGGCGTTCCAAGAAGGTTTAATGGAACAGAAAGATCTGAAACATTTGAAAAACTTGTACAGTAATAAAAATCAACCCTTGGGACCTGAAAGTGCTTATAGTTGAAGAAACACTCATTACTTGTTTCCCACTTTTACAATTCCAGGATTTATAATGGTTCTGGTTTATGTGCTAGCCTATGTGTGCTTGAGAACAGCTTTTTTAAACCATCTTTGGCCATTATGTAAAATTTCCCATCACCACCTGCTTGTTCTCGGACAGGCTAAACACATGCTGCAGTCATTTTGCAGCTTGTGGTTTTGGCTTCCTAAACTTACATGTACCTTACATATCCCCTCAACCTTTTTCAGGTGTGTGTGTGTTCCTCTGCCACAGGAAGTGAGGCGGTAAGGAAATGCCTCGACACAGCAGGAGATGTGTGTACTTGTGTTGACAGGAATCAGAGCGTGAATGAAGAGGATTTGCCTGCAGTTTCAATAGAACAGAATTAGCAGCGTTCACATGACTGCAGGGAGTTCAGACAAAACGTGACTGGTGATAACAGGCTAGACCTGTCTGTAGGAGCTGGAAACACATACAAACGCTCTTTAGACGGAAGGAAATCTTTTGTCTTTGTTAAAGTTGTTTTAACTACACATAGAGCTCTAATTTGATGTCATTGTGCATGTCGTCTTAGGTTTATATAAGCAAACACAGAATGGTTGGTTCATTGAGGCTAGAATCACACTTTGTTTGCAGTATTTGGGTAAAGCGTGCAGGTGTGTGCTGTCGTTAATCATCATATGGTGTCAGTAAGGAGGTTTCGTCATATCGGCTTGATTAAAACTCAAGGGCTGTCATACAGGAATATTTTTAATGTCTTGTAGATTGTTTTATCATGGACTCTTTGCTCTGTGTAAGCTGTAAGAAACACTACTCGGATATCAAAGGAGGTCAAAGGTGACTGGTATGTTGTTTAAACAGTCTGTGGGTGTGTTTTCAGGTCATGCGGAAGTTGAGCCAATTTTAGCCAGTTCAGCCATCAAACTATGTTTACAGTGTTAATACATATTTCTGGTATTTGGGGCTGTTTACATACACAGAGCACAGCTGTTTCAGTTCATTATGACGTTTTTCCATAATTATTGTACTGCATGTAAATATGTGGTAGATTGGTTTTTATTGATTGTTTTTTCACTTCCAGACATCTTGCATTTTTTTTTCTTTTAACACAAACATTGGCCCATTGTTGCACACAATTCATGCATGCTTATTATAAAATTATATTGTAATTTAAAAAAAATATTTTTTGTTTTTTTTTTACAATTTTTTATACGTAACGAAAAAAAATCTCATGTTATTTTTTCTTTAGTCAAAATTTTTTTGTATCTGATTATTTTTTTCTTTTTGCTGACATTGTCTTCCAAAGTAAAATTAAGATTATTTAAGTAAAAAAAAAAAATCACTTAATTTAGACTGATACTGTTTGTTTATTTATTTATTTATTTTTGTCTGAAATTGTCTGTATGAGTAAATACTACACCCTTTTTATGATTTTTTTTCTAACAATGGAAAGCAGAAAGAAATTTCAAAATTTCTATTTGAAAAATGGCCAACAAAATACAGTAGCACTTCCATTTCGGAAACTAGTGCAGAAATTTTCAAGCCCAACTTCCTTGTCAACATGTATGTAACAATGCATTTTTAAAGAGATAGTTCACTCAAAAATGAAAATAATGAAAACAATTTTCTCACGTCATTCCAAACCGGTATGACATTCTTCCTTCTACAGACTCTTTTTTAAGAACAATGGAGTTGTTTGGTTCACGTTGTTCTTAAAAACCTTCATTTATGTTCCATGGAAGATTGAAAACCATACAGGTTTGGAACAACATGCAGGTCGCATGTTTAATAACAGAAGACTATACACATGCAAACCAGAATTGCCATTTTGTTTATTTTTGGAAATAACAGATGCCAATGAAAAACATTAATTTGTAACAGTGTATCGTCAGAAACAATGGATATAAAGGAGGAATATAACAAATCTGATACTGAAGGGATGTGTCTTTTTTTCTGGCCTTGTGTGAGGTCTTCATGCATGAAGCCATCATGTCTTTCTGTTTAATGGTGAGATTAGTAGCATGATTAACACACATCATTAGTATCAGGACGGACAGCTGTCAGAGTAATCAGTACAGATACTATAATGTACCCACACGCAAAGGGCACTTCAATGTATGCAGATCCCTCCAGGACCCCGTTCCTCATGACTGACCAGCACACACTGCTAATGAGAGTCACACCAAGGGCTTAAGCGTGTGTGTAATTAAAGCTGATTAGCTGATGAAGGAATGGCACATTCACTGCGGCTCTTCAAAGAGGTGTGTGCTGGTCTCCGGCCGAGAGATGAAGAAGAAAAGCTGTGAGCTGTTCATTTGAAGAAAAAAAGTGTATGTAGTTTTGCATTGCATTAATAAAAACTAAGCTGCACAAACAGGTCTTTCAGAATTAATGGATCAATATGGGATTGTCACTGGCTGAAAGCAACACTCAAATCTGGCTGATAATGCAGATACATTATATAATTTCAAATAAAATGTGCACAGTCTATATGGATAAAGTGTATTTGTCTTTTTCTTCCAGAATATTTACCTAAAATTTACTTATAAGCATTTAAAACATGGGTTCATCTACAAAATAAAAGATTACCCTTGTGAAAAATAAATATAATTAAAAGTATTTGAATTACATTTATTTCATGCTTAGTGAACTACAAAAACATTTTCAGATTTATGTGCTTAATAAAATGCCATGCAATTGTACTTTTAGTATACTAAACTGGTATACAGTCTGCCAAACTGGAAAAACGAATGTACTTAATGCACTTTAAATGTGCAGAAGTAAAGACATGCTGAGTATATTTGATTGTGCTGAAGTGGAACTATTGCACGTATACTTCAGGTACACTTGAAATATTTAGCATTTAAAGGGCAATATTACACAATCCTCATTAAAAGTGATGCATTTTAGGCTTAATAATAAGAAATATGCATTGTGTACAAGTAATACTCAAAATGAAGTTTAATTAAAATCTTTATATCAGTAGGTCTCGGGTTATCCGTCAGTTAATAGATTTAAACTGTACTTAGTATAAAATAACTATATATTATAAATATATTACTTTTTTTTACTGGGGTATTCTTTTCATGTCGTTTGTAACTCCTCTCCTTAAAATTGTTTCTCTATTCTCCACCAGTTATTCTCTATTCCTCCCATCTGCATCTGTTCCCACTGAAGCCAGTCTGTCCTGAAGAGCTAGTTCCAGCACGGCACACTTTCAGGAGCTCATAACCCTTACAGTCTACACCTGTATTTCCTGCCATAGCCTGGGCTAATGGTGTTAACCTCTGAAAAAAAGGGACAAAAGCTGTCACTGGGACAGTACTGTACCTTTTCAAAAGGTACACTTTATATGCACACTTTAAGTACTAATATGTACCTAAGGTACCAAAATGGATGCTTTAGGTAGGTACAAACATGTACAGGTACCACCCCAGTGACAGCTTGTGTACCTATATTTCTGAGAGTGTATAGCTCAGTGCTGGGCAGCCCTACACAACAGAAAGTGCTTCTGGACCCTGTGTCAAAAGTGTTAGCTTGCAGGAACTGCTGGAGTGGATTTTTAAGTAAAACATTTTAAGGTTTTGTTCGTTTTGTAAAACAAGTGAAAAGGACAGACTAAATAGGTATTTGTTTGTTTGTTTTTAATCATAACCACCCAATTCCTACCATGACCAGCAAACCCTGGAAGTTCTGCGATATGCACAAAGACACCAAAGGTTGATAAAAGGACACTCAAAACACTCATTCATTAAAGCACTGCTTTTCGACCCTACAGACATGCATCCTTTTTAAATGTATTATTGCAATTATTTCTTTGTTTTTACACACTGAAAGACGAGTCAATATAACTGTCGGTGGTAATTGCCATTTTACCACAAGATGCTGTCAATAGATTTAGATTTCTTCGAATGTGTTGCTGCGTGTTTGGCTTATCATATTGTGTTGTAAACCGTTTCAGA
Source organism: Enteromius treurensis (assembly GCA_032275025.1). Classification (NCBI taxonomy): domain Eukaryota; kingdom Metazoa; phylum Chordata; class Actinopteri; order Cypriniformes; family Cyprinidae; genus Enteromius; species Enteromius treurensis. The sequence continues at coordinate 2,877,283 of JAUCMU010000151.1, forward strand.
TTGCAATGTTGAATCATTCTTGATGGGATGTTAATAGCTGCAAAACATCCAACTGCATATCAGTTGTTGTATATCTTTGGTTTGTAATTAAGTCAAGTTTAATAAACGTGCTCTGTTTAGGTTTTTATCGCCATATAAATCATTTTAACTGTCTAGGCAAAGGTAAATCTACACGAGATACAGTCTTGCTGCTTCCAATTTTTTAATTCTTTGATAAATAGAAACTTGTTTATATGTATCAACTTAATGCATAGTTACTAAATAATAGTAACAAATGTGTATGTTCAGCAAAAGGTTTGTCAGCAGGGGTTAACTGGACAATGCGAACCAGCCAAACCTTGACTCCTCGGGGTGTATACTAAAGAGACTAATTACATCTTGTTCACATCCCGTTTTCTTTATTTCACCTTGTATGAGGCGTTGTGTGTCTCCGTCACATGTGTGTGAGAGGTGTAGTGGTTGCCAAAGACCTTCTGTGCTTCTCAGAATCTGCTTCCTGTCTCCGCACAAACAGTTCACGTCTGCCTTCCTCTTCCCTCTGAGCTCTTCACGCCGCACGGCCACGCAGCAGTCGCGGGCCAGCAGGAAGGAGATAGGAAACAAAGAGCCCACTTCCTGCGGTGGAGTCCAGCATTCCAGACAATAGAGAAGGAAACGCTTGGTAACTAGAGGGGCTCGGAGGAGTTTGCTGTCCCAGCTTTCCATCAATCTTTCATTGTCTGCCCTCTCCACTGCCCTTTCAGTCTTTGTAGTTGGTTTATTACGCTTCGGTCAATGTTTTCTAGAAATAGTGAGCCAATGGGATTGGTCTCTTTAGTCATGTGTTTTATCCACGATTTGATATGAGTCATTAATCCTGCCTAGTTCCAACCCCTTGTACTAACCGTCCCGTGTGTGTATTAGTGGAGACGGTCACCATGGAGACCCATCAGAAAAAGGGGGAAGGGGGACCATAAGAGAGACGCAGATGCTGGAAGGCTTCGTTTAAATCAACACCATAAAAATCCTGTGGGATCCAGATGCCAGGTCTCTCTGGAACAATGCGTGTGGCGGCTCAGACACCCCTGGACATGATTCATCACCTCTGCCCCTTTCAGCCTGACCCTCGAGCTCTTCGTCTTAGATAGGCTTGATCGTTCAAAGAACGCAGTCTCCCTCTGGACTCCTCAGACTGACTTAAAGCCCTTCAAAAGCATTCTGAGATCTTCTGGAGATTCGACAAGGCCAGGTGGGCCCACGGGAGCGCGAGGGAGAACAATATCGGCATATTGGAAAACACTTTACTCAAACTGTAGAAAATGAATGCGTCAAGACAACATGTTTGACAGATGCGAGGTTAAAAACTGCAGGAAGATTCCGAACCGGGTGTTTTCCAAGGCGTTTGGTTTTGTTAGCAGTTCTTGAACACCACGTGCAACACTGTACTAAAATAGTCTTGACAGGTTTGTCTTGCACTGATGAATCTACAGCACTAGCGCAAACGAAATCATGAGTGAGTTGTGCGTTTGTGTTGGGATCACAAGTAAGAGAGTGTATAAAGAAATGAATAGACATGTTTCTGTTTCGTTATACATGTTGGTTGATTCGCAAATACATAAATCTTATGAGCTGGATCTTTTAATGAATTGGTCGAAATGAATCAAAGACAAACTAATCTGCCCACTGACTCACCGAATCAGTCTGAGCAGTTACTGAATTAACAATTTCATTATGTGTAACTCAAAATAAACCAAGACTTGAAGTTCGTGAGAGTTAAACCCGTCTAAAACGCTTACCGTTTTTTATATGACAATATATTCCAAAGAAGGTACACTTCAACATACTTAAAACAAGAAAAAAGGATACAATGTGAAATAAATGCAGTGTTTTGTTTTACTGATTTGAACATTTATTATAGTTTAAATGAATATAAAATGCAATTAGCTGAACTTAAACCCAATTTAAAGAAACAGTTCACCCAAAAATGAAATTCTGTCATCATTTCATATACCTGTATGAATGTCTTTGTTCTGCTAAACACAGAGGAAGGATTTTTTTTGGCTGTTTTGGGACACTATTGACTCCCATAGATTTTTTTTTCCTACTATGGAAGTCAATGGTGACCCAAAACTATTAGTACTTAAGTAAATCTTAATAACATCTTATATTAAAGTAGGATCATTATAGATTCCATAATGGTTTCTTTGTCTTTCTCACGCTTCTGTTTGCAAACCCTTCTCCATTTCCTTCTCACTATGCAGAAAGGTGAGCAAAAACTACGAAAAAAACGATGTCTCACGAGGCTTTCCTTTCAACGACCCACTCGCTCCTGACTTCCATCCTCTGAGCCGTTTTTAGCCGGCCAGTTTTTTTCCCACAGCACATCAGAGAGTCCAGTCAATTGTCATAGCAGAGAACAGCTGGGGGAAGTCGGGAGACTACACAGCGAGACTTGAACTCTGTACAGCAATTCACACACCAGAATCTTCTCCCTGAAGAACATTTTTTCATGCTTTGCAATCACACGTCATGCTCGAGTGCCTTCTCTGGTTTTCTTGTGAATACGTCACGCTAGCTGCGTGTCCTAAATTATGTCCGATTTTACATTTTTGTGAGTATGACTTCCGTTCATCAAAGATCTGTCATCTCTTGCTTTGTGTACATTTTCAAACCAGCTTTTAACTTAGTCCTGTTACGTTATTGACATTTGAACGGCTTAAATAATTGCTCTTCCTCTTAAGCTTTAAACTTGTAGTATTCCTGATGTTGAAGTTGTTGTGGACTAGTTAAGGGACAGCTGGTGGTTGTAGTGTAAAGTCATTTATGCTCAGTGACTGACTGTGGAGTTTCTATCATGTGACTGATATGAAGTCGTCTCAAGGTTATCTCCATCTGCTGAGGTTACACACACACACACACACACTTGTGCAGTTCCTCAGTCAGCTTTTGTTTTATGCTCTTGTCCAGTGGAGTGTACTGACCTTCACATTCCTTTCCCTGCCAAGAGTGATGTCACAACTCCGAAGGGCCTGCGGTGGGCCGGATCCAGCATGGTTAGGGTGAGGTCAGGCTCCTTCAGGTACACGTTTATGGAAACTTTTCCACAACAAAACTCTTTTTTCCTGTGGAGCGCAAAAGGAGATGTTTTGCAGAATGTCAAAGTTGCTCTTTTACACACAAGCAAACAGTAAAAAGTTTTCAGACAGTTATCTTCTGTCATAAAAAATAGTTACATCTTCTGAAGTTGTATAGCTTTGTTTAAACCTTTGTCCTAACCTCCTAAATCTCTTTGGCACAAGGTTGGATTAACTTGAAAGTGAATAAATTATTATTATTATTTCTTTCTTTCTTCTTCTTCTTCTTCTTCTTCTTATTTCTTTATAAATAAGGTGCAAAGTTTAAAGGTGAGTTGTTTGCAGTGGCGAAGTGGCAACCAAGCAACTTTTTCCTGGCCGATTCCAGATAGGGTTAGTGCTGTCTAACAATTAATTGTGATTAATTGCATCCAAAATAAAACATAAGTGTGTGTACTTTGTGTATTTGTTATGCATAAATAAATACAAATATATATATAAATATGCAAAAATACATTAATATGTTAACATTGTTTATATGTTAAGTATATACATGTAAATACATGTTTGTGTATTTATATATATACATAATAAATATACACAGTACACACATATATAAACAAAAACTTTTATTTTGGATGCATTTAATTATGATTAATAATTTTGCAGCACTAGAATGTGTAGATTCTTCTTAAAAATGCTGTTTTTCGGCAATGAACATCTGTTGAGCCGCAGTAAATGTGATTGCACGTCTTTATTTGTTATCTTTTGCGTTGTGGCTTTAAAAGACAATGTGATTGGTATAAGACCTACTGGAGAGATAGAGAGAGACTAACCTGACTGATTTCTTAAAGTGACACCTGTTATTTCCAAGACACAGGTGTTAAAATAGAACAGTTACGGTCCATAAACTTGAACTCTCTGTACCTGACACAAGGAAGTATCCGTGGTACATTGTGTTGACTTTGTCAGTTTTTGTTTAGTTTTTTTGCCTGGGAGTAATTTGCAATATGAATGTAATGCCTTGACCAATGACAGCTGCGTGTTGAATCATCCAAATCAAAATCATGCAAATCTACTGTAACAGTCTTCTGTTTTCTGTTTGTTTGAGATGCAGTATACTTAAACAATATAAAATTCTTAAACATGTATATATATATATATATATATATATATATATATATATATATATATAAATACTTCTGTACTTAAAATTACATAATGCACGTAATAGATAATATTAATTAAAGGTTCAGTTAAGTGAATACAGTTTCATGACTTTCTTAAGTAGTTTTAATGCAATAAACTAAAATTAGTTTATAATTACAAATACATTAAATCAAATGATTAATTGTGATTAATTAATCAAAAATAGCATTTTGCATTTACATAATATATGTATGTGTGCAGTAAATGTATTATGTACATAAAGACACACATGCAGCATTACGTTTGAAAGTATTTACATGAATTTGAATGTACTGTAGAAATTACAAACATATAAAATATATGGGATTTTTCTTAAATATATACATGCATGTGTTTGTATTTATGTATAAATGATAAATGTACACAGCAAACACTGATATATTATGTGTTTTAATTAATTGTTTGACAGCACTAATTTAATTACATGAAATACAAGCTTTATATACATATATTACATTAAAGTATATTTTAGTGGACCATAAATGCATGCATTAACCAATGCAGTTATGCAATTACGTATAAATAACGCTGTTCTTAAATCCTACTTGCAGTAAGTGTGTTAAACGGCAATTATGTGTCTGAAAAAGTGACATATTCTATGCATATTATTTACACTTTTTTAAAGTATGCTAAAGTGTACTTGTTTTAAAACTAGTCCACTATCCTAATCCAACTACATACCACCATGCATTCTTTTGTAATGAGATGCCTATGCGGGTGAGTGAGGGTGCCTGCATATAGCAGTGTTATCAGTTTGTGTCATTATAATGTAAAAGTGCTCTGTTTTAAATGTCTCTGCCTCAGAAGGAAGCTTTGATCAGTCTTAAACTGTTAACTACAAGCTGTTTCAGGTTAGCTATCGACCCTGTTTTGGTACCGGCTCGTTCAGGTGTGTTTGTGAATGAGTGAGTCACAGCACAAGGGTGGAGAAGAAGACAGAGATAGAGAGAAAGATAGAGCAGGAAGACAGCAGGGAGAGGCGTGGTATGTCCTCAGCTCTGTGGCACTCTGGTGCCATCTATTGATAATGTTATTGACAAGGTTTTATAGCAGAGAGGTGTCCTACAAATATTGTGCGGCTGACTCATGTTTAGGCTAGAGAAGTGTTGGGGTTTTCAAACATCCCATCGGAAGAAGCCGGTAGCTGATATGCGCTTTGATTTTTGGACACACTGGGGGCAGACCTCCCACATCAGCATGTGTGTGATAGCGGTTTAAGTATGTGTGTCTGTGTGTGTTGAGTCATTAGCAGCAAAGACTGGTCTGTCTCAGCAGGGTATCGAGGTTTATGAAACAGCTGTGTGACAAGATGGATCAGCCGTTAATGAGCTACCACACACACACACACGCATTAGTCTAGTGTATAAGTCTGGTAACTTGATTGTTAACAGAAATGGCTTTGCTGGGTAGAGTATGTTTGAAATGGCATACTTAGTAGTAAGCAGATTTGTAGCTTAGAATGTGTAGATTTTCTCTATGCCTGATATCAGTGGATGACATTTTACTGGGTAGTGCGTTTAACAAATTGTGCAGAGTATGCAGCTGAATCACTCATGTACAATAACCTATACTTGACCTTTCATTGATTTCCAGTGCGAATATACAGTACACTTACTGAAATAATCAATTAACATTAAAGAGTGTGGGCATTGATATTGAGATATTGTAATTCACTCTGATTCTCAACCTGATTTAATATACAATAGGTTCATTCAGAAATATTTCAGGTACATTAACTGGAAACAAGGAAAATGTATTTTAATAACTGCTCACTGTTCACCAAAAATAGGAAACCCCTTTTCCTTACATTTATTGTGAAGAGTTAGTACATTACTATATTGTTCAAGGTTAAATGTCACAGTTTGAAGTGTTTCTTGTTGCATATTATTTCTGGTCTATATATGCGATACTGCACACTATTTCAAAAAGCTATTGATTATAATTCAGCAAGGCTACTCTTCCTGTCTCTGGGGTTTGTTTTTAGTGCGTGATCCACACTCTTTTGAGTATACAGTAAATATCTCAAGTACGTTGAGCTGTGGTCTCCTCAGTCTAAGAGCAGGCATATGTGCGCTTTTTGCCCAAGACTTTGAGGTGTTAAATTTGAATCAAGCCCTTGCTTATAATATCGTCACGCTTACTATGATAGCCACTGAGGGACCTCCGAGCCGCCCACCACTTCACCAGGCTTCTGAATTATTGATAGGCCACAGAGCGTGCTCAGTAGCCAGAGGAAAGGTGTTAGGCTGAGACAGTCCATCTGCTGAGACGCAGCACCGCTGCCGGCTGTAGATACATCTCTGCTGTGTCCGTCCAGCAGGAAAGAAGAGTGGAGGACTGTGGGTAATGCAGGGAGAGATGTTAATACAACACAATCAACTCTTTGTGTCTCGGGTGTTTTTGATAGATCTGGTCTTTTTTTCTTGTTTTTTCTTTTTTAGACCTAGTGAGATAAAACCTAAGGCAGCACCCTAACCGGGATGAAACCTCATGAGTGACTGATTTGGGACGCTCTACATGCGAAGCATTTCTGCTCAACACACAAATGATGCTCACAGTCTTGATTCAAAAATTGATTCCGATATGGTTTGAGAAATTATGGAACCTCTCAAGGAGTATTATCAACCAAAACTAAATACAAAACAAGCAAATAAATAAGTGAATAAGTAAGTAAATAAATACAATAATAGAATAGAATAAAAAGAAAACATTAAACTACCAATAAGGCAGGAGATTTACTGTAAAATAAAAAATCCATAAGATTTACAGTGAAAAAACCTGGCAGCTGGAATTCACCCGTAAAAAATAAGGGTTAAATTTACAGTTAAATACCGTAATTTCATTAACCAAGCTATTAAAGTACTGTAATCTGTTTTGACCTTTGAAATACACTGATAAGCACTAAATGCAGGTGGTGATGAGAAAGTCACATGACGAACCAAAGCCCATCACAAGCAGCTTTTAAATATGAACATATATAGAATGTGCTCAGTGTCACTCACTGAAATATGCAAAAAAAAAAATTCATTGAACAACATTACATGTAACATACAATCCTAATAAACATAACTGAGAAGAAAAACGAAGAAGAAACATAGTTATAAAAAAAAAAAACACATAAAAAACTGGAAATGTCTGTTTTTTCCCCCTGTAAATTTGGCAGGAAAATAATTTTTAACAGTGTATCTCTTCCACCCCTAACCCTCATGAAATACATATACAATGTATACAATTGCCTGCTGTTGGAATCCTTGGATTAAGAGCAAATTATTTAGCTCTTTTGACAGATAAGATAAAAAAGTTTATGTGAACTTGGTGAGATCAGCATCAGCATCATTATTACAAATATTTATGACTTTTCTCGCAGTATCAATAGCTCTTTTTCTGTGTAATTATTACATTCTTTTCAGTATTTTTATGTCTTTATACATAAACAAATACATAGCTGCTTTTATATTTTAGGAAGAGGACTCTCTCAAGGGAATCTTTGTATTTGGAGGGCATTGAAATATTAGAAAACCGCTGCATTACGAGGTTAGATTCGCCACACAGGATACATGTGGCGCTACATTAGAATTTTGCCAAAACAAGCTCTCTGAGGAAGCGGCATGATTAAGTTGGCTACTTTTCGGAACAACCTTCATGTTGGGATCAGTAAACGCTACTCGGATAGGAAATTCATTAGGTTTTGGAACAGAACATATGTGATAAAAGATACTTCAAAGCTGCAGCTATTAAAATTTGTCTGATGCTATCTCTGTGTAATTCGGCAGCGGGATGAATCAGTTCTTCCTGTAGTCATTGCTCAGTGTTGCTATTGTCTTCAGTGAAACACACACACACACATATATATATAATGTGTTTCCTCTGACCTCCACCACACTGCAAACACATTAAAGAGTGATTCGTTTTTAGGAATTTGGGAGCGGAAGAGACAGTGTGGAAAATAGAGGGATTGTGAGGAACAGATGAAGAGCTGGAGTGAGAGAGGGTCGAGGGGTTTTGTGTGTGTTTGTGGATCATATTCCCTCTGAGGCAGATGCTGAGGTCAAAGCAGTTCACTACGGCTAACGGTCCCTCATTTTAAAACTGAAGAGTGTCATACAGGGTAGAGTATTTGTAAAAGAATCCTAAAAATAAGAAATGGATTATGGTTTTTCCCAAAAAATGAAAAAATAACTCTTTTTAGCACTGGTATTTATTTATCTACTTATTTATTTATTTATTTTGTTCAATAAATTGTGTGACTCCCGAAGGATCATGTGACACTGAAGACTGGAGTAATGATGCAGAAAATTCCGATTTGCATTAAAGAAATAAAATAAAAAAGTTATTTATATAATAATTACTACTATTTTAATAGTTAATAATAATTATAATACTATTATTAAAGTGATTTATATATTAACTTATTATCATTATTATTATTTTATTTTTATGTATTAAGTTTTTAATATTTTTTACTTTTGACGGTAATATACATGCTAAAACCAATTGCTCCAAGTCGTATGATGTTTGTTGGTTTGTGCTAAGCTGTGGTGTGTCTGTGTCTTTACACCAAGGCTGAGTGTGTTAAATGCTCTACTTATTTTAAACTACTACTTATTTTGAAGTACTTGCATAGCCTAAGTGTTTTTCATGCTGCTGAAAAAGTAAATCCAGAACATGTTGATCGCCTCCTGGTGGTGTAAGTCATAAACTCCGCCCTCAGCATTTAAACGAATGCGACTCGTTTAAATCAGATTACACTTAAAATATTTTTTTTCCTCAAAGATGGGATCTGTCCTTTTAGGTTGTTCTCATTACGTTGATGTGCTCAAGCATTCACTTTTCTAGTATGTTTGGTTTTAGTTAGTTATTATTAAATACTATTAAAAACCAGGTGTGGCGTCATGTTTGTTTGCTTCTGATTGGCTCTGAGGAAATTTGGTCGGGACCTTGATGCCAAAAGACATCGTTGTGAGATGAGAATGGCCGTTTCTAGGACATTTTGGCTTCACTTTTCTACAGTGGAAGGAAGTAGAGATGCACCCACCATCTTTTATTCCAATTTATTGTTAAGGCACGTTGTTTGTGTCTCATTAGGATCTACGTGTATATTTTAAAATCCATTTTGTGAATGTGTGTGTAGCCCCTCTCAGTGTGGGCAGTTCCTGTGTGTGTTGTTCAAACAGATGGTAGTGGGGTGCAGGCCGGTGGTCTTCTTGCCCCAAACCTGGTGAGCCCAGCCTGTCACATGGCAGAGCAGCTGCATGTGTGTGTGTGTGTGTGTGTGTTCTGTGAATCATACACACCTGCCTACATGTTAGCACCTGCGTTCTGCTGCATTTCAACTCACCTGTACAGAACACATCATTACCTCTTTCTAATATTACATATCACTCACCTCTGTCTTTCTGCAGTCACTTCTGTTCTGTTTAATCAGTCTCAATTGTAGAGGTGAGCTCAGACGCTTATTTGAATACAAGCTGAAGCCCCCTAAATAGGATCAAGCATCTATATTGAATATTAAGCATCTATGGTTTCATCTATGCAATTATTGCTCTCTCTCTCTCTCTCAGATCCATTGTTATTATCTTTCTATTTAGACGAGAAGCTATTTTAGTGGGCACCTTCATTCTTTGTGTTTACACTGGTGTCAGAAAATGTCTATAGCACATATGACATTTCACCTTTGAGAAAAAGAAGTACACTTTAACATAGAGTACTTAATACGAAAATAATACTTTAAAATTAAGCAGGAACTGAATGCAAAGATTTCGGAAATTTTACATGTTGATTGCAATTAAATAAAATTTAATGTAGTATAAATTTGTATTGCATGCAATTATCCCCCCTACTTAAGTAAGAATGAAATGCATTTGTAATTTCATAATTATGTTGCCATTTTACTGACAAGCATTTATTGTAAACCAACATATATTTTACTGTAATTTCTACTGAAATGTATATGTCGTGTATTTAAATACACATTTAATGAAGTTTAGTATATTTAAAACTATATTAACTATGTACATGCTTTAGTATGCAACATATCAATAGAAGTATGCTTTAAATATATGACAAACTGTTATTAAAGCTGATTGATCAATTCTTGTAAATATACTTTAGAGTCAAACTTTAAATTTGAAATCATTACAAAGTGCAAGTGGCTTTTTATTTCATATACGATATACTTGTACATTTTAAAGTACACTGCAAGAACACTTTCAGTAATTCAAATGAGTGCACTTCTTTTTCACAGGGGTAAACAAATCACAAGGAAGATAATATTGTATGAGATGGGAAGTATGTGCTAAATATTGCATAATAGCTAAAGACTCAGACAGTGTCACATGGTCTGCATCTTTCGTGTCCGCTCTATTGACACAGCGTGTGTGTCCACAGCTATTAAATGGATTTGTATGGTGTCCTCTGGAGATGTTTGGTGTTTAATTTCAGCGCCGGGCTGCAAACGCTCCTCAGGCCTTACGAGAGAGTCCCACCCTAATCACCCATTCAGACAGAGCAAAAGTGGCCATTCATATGATAATTCACTTTCATAGAGCCGCTCGGCCCATTTATTTTCAGTTTTAGGGTTTTAATGCCTTTGTGACCAGTAAAACACGACACAATACAAAGCACTCATCTTGCATATTAACGCATGCTAACACTTAGCTGCTGTAACTGCTATATGCCACCTTTGACCTATCATAGTTTAAATGGACAGGTCACCGCTGTTTACTCGTGGCAGTTTCAAAACCTGTCCGAATGAGAAGACCCAAACACACAGATTGAGTGAGCCGCGTGCTAACAGTCCACTAACTAAAAAGATTCAGAGTCTGTGTGCATTAAATTAATCATGGTGAATGAAATCTTTGACAGATGTGCATTTGACTGTTCAAGAGCAATAAACCATTTAAGTCTTTTGTCTTTTATCGAATGAAAGGCATTGTAGCCTATGTCTGTAAATGTGTTTAACAGCACTCTGTACAGTAGTCTCCTGAGCTTTCTGAGCCTGTCAGGCATGTGTGTGTTGTCTGGTATGGCGTGAACTGGTCTGGGTCTGTTTTTGTCATTAGTTGTTATGATAGAATGACATTATTTCTAGTCTTAGCTCCAGACAACATGCCCAATTTAGCTCAATCTGATGCTCATTACACACGAATGGCAGGAGCTTGATCTGACAAGCTCTAATCACATTGGCCAGATTCATGCAGTTTTCAGGAGTCAGTGAGCACAGATTTTAACAGTCATCCGCTGTCATGCAAAATGCAGCATCTATCGGATTTCCCCTAACTGAGCCATTTTACTGACTGAGACTTTTATTGGTACTCTGTTTGGTGCCAGAATAGAGATGATAGAAAATACACTTAAACCGTAATATGAAAATATGTTTATATTACAAATTGTATGTCACGTTAAATTACTCTGGAGTATATTTGTGTTTTCTTTTAGCATTTGGTTCGCAAGCAAGCAACTTCGCCTACTAGCTAAGCATAGCGAGGAATGAGAATAAAGACGTTTTTTTCACTTTCAAAGTGAAATGTTTAATGAGTGACACGTTCAGTACATAACAAATGAATGTGAATCTGGCAGTGTTTATAACACTGGTTGTGTCACGCCTCATGCCAGTTTAGAAATGAAAGCCTGTGAGTGACGCTAAAAGATTAATGCTCTATTATTTGAAAATAACATGCCTAACTGATAGTGTTAAAAAGACAGTTCACCCAAAACCCACTTGGATTATTTTAACAATCTCCTCGCTAAGTTTCTGAGCCTTGGTTGCGTTGATCTGTCAGTGGGAAGGGTCAGAGAGCTCACAGAACTCATCGGAAATATCTCAATTTGTTTTCTGAAGAGGAACGAAGGTCTTACAGGTTTGGAACGACATGAGGGTGAGAAATTAATGACAGAATTTATATTTGGGTGAACTGTCCCTTTAACAAAAGCAAGTGTGCCATGCAATTAAAAACAAAAAGTATTTTCTGAAGCAATTTTAGCTTGCTTCTATAAGTCATGATTCATGTTTAACAATACTCCTACCAGGTGAGCTACTGAGCAATCTTACCACAGTAAATTATAGGTATTATAGTATAGATATAGTCAGATGGTTGTTGTATAGCTCTATTGTTCTTCCTGTGCTAGCATTGTTGTATGTTTATAGTTTGTAGCACCCTGCTCCTGAGAGACATTACATTTCATTCCACTATATGTCCACACATGTAGCAAAATGACAATGAATCTTGACTTGACATCAGAAAACCGATACATAAGGAGCTGGTTATGTAATGCAAGCACCCAAATAGTAGTTTACAAACCATACGGTGAAAATGTTCTGGTGCAATTTTACAAGGAACTGCATAAAACAAGTCTTAATAAATAATCTGTTCAAAAATAAAAAAATGAATGAAAGTCATTGGTGTTTTGATGCCACAAGCAAAAAAGAAGGTAGAGACATGTTTTTGCTGTATTTTAATTGTGTGGCTCTGCCAAGCCTTATCTGGCTTTGATATTCTGCAAAGAACCAGTCAGTAACACAATTTTTTTTTTTTTTAAATGCCAATTTTTTTATTATTGAAAAGCAGCCCATGAGTGTTTCTGGCCTGTGTGTGTGTGTGTGTGTGTGTGTGTTGGACGGCTGCTCCTCTTCCGTGTTCCCCAGCGTGACAGCAATCCCAGCAGCCGTCTCCCCTTCAGTGTAAACGCCCTAATTATTCGTGTAGCAAACGAGAGAAAGACAGAGAGGAAGTTAATGAGAGGCGGGGAGGGGGGTGAAAGCCCCTCTTCCTGCCTCCCTCTTCCCGTCTTTCTTTCCCTCTTTTTATCTAACAATCCCTGTCTGCTGGGGTAAATCCCTCTCCCTTTCCATCTCTCCTTCCTTTTGGCTGTTTTCTCCTCTCATGTTCTTACCTTCCTGTCTCTCAGCCCCAAATTTCGTTTATAACGCTCACCCTCATTTGCATACTTTAAAGATTTTCACCGTGAGGGAATCCATCAGGAATAGCTGGAATTCATATGCAAAGCATAATCAGTGTCTTATTCACAGAACTGTGTGTTTGCCGTGCATGAGAGACGACCCATTTGTATTGCTGATTGCATCTCCGCGGCACGTCTTGTACATGTCGATGTCTCCGTGGATAGAGTTAAAGGGCGCAGACGTGTGGTGAAGTGGTGAGGATAAATCATCCTGGGTGAGAAGGTCTATTCCTCCTCTTTCTTTTCTTTCTCTTTATCTCTCGCTTTCCTAGTGAACCATCGGATTCCTTTTGTGTGAATTCCTCCTCTCGCCCTCCTTTGTGTATTTCGGCCTTAATGTTGCCTAATTGGTGTTCAGCTATTCATTAAAGGGGCTGGTGGCTGATAGCTTTCCCTCAGGAGTCAAACACACTTCCTGTTTTCACTGAAGTGACATTATAATCAAATGCGCTGGTGTTATAGACTGTCATCTGTGTGTTCTGTACCGTAGAGACTGCACCTGCTGCTTATACAACCGGTGGATCTTTTGGTTTACCTTACAGCATGAAGCCGTTCATGCCTTATAATATACATTGTATGTGACATCTTCAATAATCGTTTATTGAAGATGGTTGTTGTGAAGCGCTTTAGTTCATTGAGTGTAGCTTCTTCACAATTGCGATGAAGGGTCATTTTACTATAAAGATGATTACTTTTTTAGATTTATAAGGGTTGTATTCAGCATTAATTGCGTTTGTGTGATTTATATATCAATATTTACAGTATATTACAATGTTTACTAACCAATAACCAATTTGAAATCTAACCAATTCATTTAATTTTTTTTACAGAAAAACTCACAATTGTGCTGTTTAAGAGTTTGCGGTTTAAAACAGTAATATTGCGAAATAATGTAACAATTTAAAATTACTGTTTTCTATTTGAATGTTTTAAAATGTAATTTACTGCTGTGAATTTTTAGCATCATTACTCCAGTCGTCAGTGTCACATAAGAAACACGTCTTATTATTATCAATAGTTAAAGCGCTGCCAACTAATATTTTAGTGGAAACCATGATGCTTTTTATTTTTCTTTGAACAGAAAGTTCAAAAGATCATCTTCAGCTATTTGAAGTGGAACTCTTTTTGCCAGTTTTGATGAATTTAAAGCACCCAAGCTCAATAAAAGCATTGCTTTCTTTAAAAAAATTACTTACTTGAAAGAATTATACATCACCAAAACATCACAGAACTCAGTAATGAGTCTGATTCAAACCATGTTTGCGAATATTCATAATTCAGACAATGCACACTGTCTTTCCCTTTTTTTTTCTGATGAAATCGCAATCTTTTTCCCAGCTGTTGGCATAATGTTAAATTATTGACTCAAATTTTTACTCTTGCGATTTTCCATAAGTGCATGTCATTGCTTATAAGCTCCATACTAAGCTACTGTGAATACCTCAGCATGGAAATGATCCGTACGATGCACCATCTGCAGATCCCGTGTACGGCTTGATTCTTCTCGCTGAAGCTTGTTAAAGCTGATTAGCCGTTGGCGCCTACACTTGTGTTTATGCTTCAGGGTGTGTATTTGTGTGTGTGTGTGTGTGTGTGCAATTAGACAGTGCGCCCGCTTTAGGAAGGATCTAGCACTTGTGTTTCACGCTTTGACTGAGAAGATTAGACGGAAATCTGGCATTGTGTGTTTAAAGACTTAAGACTTAATGATTATGTTTGGCCACAAAGAACCATCTCAAAGAGCCCTTGCTCTGTGACTCATCTAGAAAGATAAGACTTAGAGGTGAGAACCTTTTGTTGTATACATTTTGTACAGCGACTGAATGAACAACATCTTGAGCTTGTTGTGATGTATGTTCTTTGAAACAGCATGTCACTTTTGGCTTTCTGTGTATCTCTGGTATCCTCCTCCGTTGGGCGGTGGTCACTCGCTAAAACAGATAGGAGAACACTGCTCTCTTTCTCTCCCTAACAAGATCACACAATGTCACAGTGTCACCGGAGGGTCAATAGTCTCCTTGGCTCTGGGACTCCTCACTAACAGGGGTGCTGACACTGACTGCAAAGTCAATGAATGCAGTGTCTTAACTTGACAGGTGTGTTATCTGCGTGTTATGTGAAGGTTTGTTATGTAGCTGAGTGTGCGTTTGTTTATATGTAATTAATGGATTCGGTAAAAAAAAAGTGTTTCAGAGCCTGATAGGAAGCAATGTAGAAGCTAATAATCTCATAAAGAACTTTTTATGCTCTAGATCTTCTTCTAAAAGCTATATGCACAGCTAGCTTTTTAAATGAAAAAACTTAACATAAAAAAAGAATTCTGTCACAAAATTTTCATGTCATTTCAAACCCTGTGATGCTCTTTCAGGGAGCACAAAATGGCATGTTTTGAAAAGTGTTCATGTTCTTATCTGTACAATAAATAGGGACAGATGTTGTCAAGCTCCAAAAAAGACAAGAAAGAAGTCATGTGCTGTTCATTGCAAGTCATTATTTGCCAATGTTTTATGAATCTCATTTGCATTCACATATACTCAAATATGGCACATCGGTGATGCAAAATGCCATTTTTGATGCATATGTTTAATATCGATGCAATATATTTTTAGCATTTTGATATAGTGCCTTTAAAGTTGTTTCTCAATGCACTTTGCAGAGGGAAGACGAGATGACAAAAATAGAAATAATACAAATAAAATAATAAAAAAGAATGAATAACAACAAACATTTGAGTCAAAAAATATGGTAAGACTTTACAATAATTAATTAATGTTAATTTGTATATATCTTAATACATTTTAAACAGTTCTCATTAAATGCATTAGTTAACATTAATTAATGTATTATGAAACAAATTAACACAAATTAACACGAACCTAGATTGATCATTTCTGTAAAAAGTTCATAGTGAGTTCATAAAGTGATATCTAATACATTAGGTTGACAAATTAAACCTTACTGCTAAACGTATTCAAAATAAAACAGAATAGTCAAGTAAAAACATTTTATATTTTATTTTGGTGCTTTTATCATTCATTAGCATCATTCAAATGCATTCGCTTTCATTTATCGCATAATGAGCAGCTCAGGCATTCTTCAAAGCGCTCCAAAGTGTTATAAGACATCAAACTTAAGTTGGGTATGAATGACATGCATTGGGTTTGGGTTTGGATGAACTTTTCTTTTAAATAACCCAGAAATCAATCCTCTCATCTAGAGTAAGTGTCTGAAGAGTATATATATATATATATATATATATGAGCAGATTCTTCATTGCTGATGCTGAGGTGCTGCAGAGATCCTCTGAAGAAGCTTTATTTGTGTAAGTGTGTTAGGGTGTTGGGGGTTGGAGTGTTTTTAACGCTCTAATCCGTCAGCCTGGCTGGGCTCTGTGTGCAGACCTGGGATGAGAGGAGGGGAGGGGTAATAGAGGAACAAGAGGAGCGAGAGGGCTGAGGTTTGGGGGGAGGAGGACAGACGGGAGGAAATGTGTGCGAGAGACAGATAGAGACAGCAAAGGTTTCCACATTTCTCTTAGAGAGGAAACAAAGAGCTTTTCCAAACCTCAAGCGCCTGACTTTGCGTCCCGACGGTGTCATCCAACCCGGCGTGACCTCTGCTTCTGAAGTTGACGGGACCCAGCCTCAGCAGAGCTTGCGTGGTTGGATGAGTTGTGGGCACGTGCTCCGTCACTGCTGCTGACTCCACTGTGTGGTTTGGCTGCCCTGCTGCCAGACAGACGCACAGAGACACAGACAGACCTCCAGAGCCCAGAAAAAAAAAAACCTGCGCCGCTTTAGGCTTTCTGTTAGAGCGTCAGACGGCTCTCCTGAAGAGTTTTCTCACACCTGCGCCGGAGAGATGTGCTGATCGAGCGGTAAGTGGGTGATGACGGGAAACTTTGACACACTGTAAAAAGCGGTGACTTGCTGCAATAAAACAATGCTAGTCGGAAACTGTTAGTAAATGTCGGTCAGAAGTTGTTGCAAAGTTCACATGTAATTGCAAATGCTTGTTATATTTCTCATTTGCAAGGTAGTGGATCACTAAGCATGTGCTAAATGAATACATGTAAAAGAAATGCCGAAATGTTATTGCAAAACCAAAGCTACTCCAATCATCTGTCAACAAACTTAAAAAATCATTTCGTACTCTGATTTAACCCTTAAAAATGTAGTTTTGTTGATATAAATACATGCATTTAGGTTAAAAATTAAGTTACATTTTTATTTTTTCAGGATGCCATTATTATTCTCATTATTATTTTATTGTAGGCACGTTTTCTCTGTTAACTCTGTGGGTAAATTGCCAGCTTCCTGTGACTTGTGTTCTCAGTTGTGTTTCATTCAGGTAACAGCTTTATTTTTATCCTGAAACTGGGAAGACAGACATGAGGCTTACAATGCAAGTACACTGAGGCTAAATGTGGCTCACAAAGCTCAGAACATTTTGTCATGCGTATATTTGAGGTTATATTGACTTGGCTTGAGCACAGTTCGAGACACTTTGGAGATCTCTTTTGAAACTCTAGACTCGAGGACACATGTGAGATCACAGGGGTCTTTTTAACTGGGAAAGCCTGAGAAGTAAGATGATCTCTGTTTGCTCTCCATTTAATCTCATTACTGTTTTGGAGAAACAGTGGAGTTCTCATTAAGGAGTATTCTGTCCTTGAAAAAAATGGACGCTGAATGTTTTGGATGTTAGTTTAGTAATTGTTTCATGATTGAGGAATGCAGGGTTTCTTTTTTTTTTTTTATCAAGTGCATAATTAGTCATGGTTGTGCGATGCTTGCAGGGGTCTTTGACTCATTCACAAGAACAATTATGTTTCCTGTCAAGTTTGTGTAGACTGCAGTAATGGCTGGGTTTGGCAGTGGTCATGCAGGCTGGCACAGACGTAATGTATGGCAGCAGGGAGAAGCGGGTGCAGCGGGCATCAGATGGGAGAGAGGTGTGGCTCATTATTGTCTGGAAATCAGTTTTTGATGTTTTTTTCCACTCATCTATTGTGTTTACCTCGTGTCATGCTGCTTGAGGTGATTCTGGTGTTCTGTGAAGATGCAGCAGCGGTTTGGGGATTTAAGCGACCACTGTGTGGACACTGGATCCTGTTAAAGACTGCGTGTGTGTGTGTGTGTGTGTGATAGAGAGAGAGCGAGAGAGTTTGGGGGATGGTGGTGAGAAAGAGGGTGAGATTTGTCTTTCATCTCCAATTCCTCACAAATTTTTTTAAAAAACATTTTTATTTATTTATTCACTTTTAATTTAAATAGCATTTTTAGCAACGTTTTTGCTTGTTATTTTAGATTTGTATTTATTCTCTTATTTATTTTTTGTAAACGATATACACGGAGCTGGTAAATATTAAATGTGTGTATGTGTTTAAAGGACAAGAAGCATATTTATGTGCATGTTTCAAGCGTTAGATTCTTTCTTACACATAAAAAGTCAAATGTACTGAAGTTTGAATATTTTTTCTTTGAGGATGAATGAAGAGGAACAACAATATTCTTAAATATTATATAATATTATAAAATGCCACATTGTGTATTACAAGTATTGTTGGCTTCTTTCTTGATGAATTGCTTTTTTTATATAATGTTTGCTAAATGAATTAGCATTGCTGCACATATAATTTGAAAGTTATTTTTATAAAGATATTGTTTTTAGCTTTGCTTGATTGCTTATTTATTTATTTAAAAAGAGTCATATTTATATTTAGTACCTCCTTTAGTAGTCTGGTGCAAATTGTTATTTATAACAAGTTTATTTTAAACAAATGCATGAATGAATGACCATGCATACAATGTGATTGTCCCCATAATGCATTTATGATGAGACTATAAATGCATTACTTGCATTTGTCGTTGACAAAACTGTCAAAATGATTGAGGTTTTGATGTATAGTTTACTGCACCATTATTAACAGATCCTGGGTCTTCTATTTATTTTACGGTGGAGATTTGTCACGCTGATACCATCTCTGAGACTTTATGTGATTGGCATAGACTGAATGCAGACATGAGCAGCTCCCTGCTTCCATAGTGATGGTCCATGTCTAAACGCTGCCTAATCGCCCGGCCCCTCCCATTTGTTCCCAGGGGGTCCCGGGCTCTTTCAGATGGTGGGGTAGGGGCTGTTTAAAGTGATAGGGCTGCACCGGCGGTGCTCACAGGGACCGCAGCAGCGCAGCAGAAGACACTAGGGAGGATTGCAGGCATCGGGAGATGAAACTTGTATGTCTGGTGAGAGCTCTGTCTGAAATATGTGCACCTGCGCTGGTTTGTGTGAGTGTGCTTGTGTGTGTGTGTGTGTGTGTGTGTGTGCACTTCTTTCAAAGCAGCATATTCTTATTGTGGATTAAGCAAAGCTTTTAGAATTTCCTCAGAAGCGTAAACATACAATAATAATTAATGCGTTTAACAGTTTCTTCTCATTTTTTAGTGCAGCCTTTTGACTTGAAGCATGTAATTTATGTGCTACCCAGAAAAAAACTAAACATTTTCACCAAGTAACAGCAAGTGACAAAGAAGTGCATTTGCATTTGTTTGCTTTTAAATGTGGGTCAACTGTGTTAAGATGTCAGCATAAAAAGAGTGATTTTATGTTCACGGAAAAACAACAATCTAAAGCAGTATTATACTTACTGTTTGTGTGCTTTTAAATGTGAACAGATTTGAAAACACCAGGCATCATACACTTGCCAACTTTGTAAATGGTTACAGAGGAAGACTTGGCATCACTAACACTAAATTACTGAGGATCATTTCCTGTTACAAACAAAACAAACTCATGCACCTCAAACATGCTCAATGTTTTGATATGATCATAGTCTGAAACTAAAAAACTGGAGTCTGTGCCAGTCACACGCTTGGTTTTGACTTGTCTAGACTGCTAAAATGTGTGTAACCTGTGTAGTGTATTTCAGCCTTTGAAGAAAGTATAGAAAGATACCTTGAATCTGGGTACGTAACTGGTTGGAATTACCTATAACCGCTGGAAATAGGAAGTTATTGTCCTATGACACAAATCTTTTTGGTGGGAAGCTGGTGCTGTTCAATGGCTATCAGTCAATTAGAGTCATCTGAAGCATGGGGGAGAGTGCTGGGAGTTTTGCAGCTGCTCAAAAGCCTATTTGTCACCAGACGAAGGTGGAGTGGCACCTGTAAATGAAAGCCAGCGAGTGCTTCTTCTCTCCAGAGTTTCTCATTCTGAGCAGAATGAGAAATTATTCCTCTGGACAGAAATCTGGGTCAGTCTGTGAGAGGAATGCACATAAATACACGTCTGGTGTGTGGTGAAAACTTCATGGAGACGGAGAGGACAATTTGAAAAAGTGAGCGATGGGCAAAATACAGTAGTCACAGTAATGATGATGATGATGATGATGTATAGCAAAAGAAAGAGGCAGTCGAGGGATTTTTGGTTTGGATGCTGTGTATATCATAGGGGTGCAGTCATCAAATTTGAGCTATTAGTGTTACATTCTGCAGTTTAGCTCACAGAATTAGCATGAAGAGTGCAGACAGAATTCTGCCAGGCTTTATATATTCCAATAGTGATTTTTAAAAGCCAGCACAAATGTACAAGCATTATGTATAAGTATTTACTTTTTAGTACACCTTTATGGTCTTAATGTACACTAATGATCAGTTGGTACTTCCCCAGTTGATTCTTTGAGGCACAGCATACTCCTCTTCTTAGGTTGATCTTTGAAGTCTCACCTCTGCGTTCACACAGCTCAGTGCAGTAGATATAAATGAGCTGGAGAGTGTCTGTGTGGCAGCTGTGGCCACCTGACTGTCAGCAGCTAATGACCAATTCTTATGGTTTGATGTGGGATGGATCTGCACCTGATCCCCAGCTATACCACCATCACCTCTTATTGACCGCACACACGGGGAGAGAGCATTGACCTTTGACTTTTATCTTCAAGCGCTCTGAACTAGAGCATCATTTAAAACAGAGTCTTCGCAACAGAATCTCAAAGCCTCTGCTCCTTTTGATCATTAGCCAGGTGTTCTCATAATCCAGAATATTTGTCATTAACATCTTTTTTGATTACTAAATACATTCTTCGATAGTAATGCACATGCTCACTGGCTAGCAACATTTTGGCTGCAAAGGCTATTGTCAATAGAGTAGTGATAAATGAAGGACATCCTACATACTGTACAGTAGAAGCCATTTTTAAACCAAGCGGCTTTCTATTGATCTGTGTGGCTAAATGAACACATTTATGTATGTATATACATATATATAATTTAAATGTAATGGTTTTCAGTGATATTGACTAATTAACTAATATAATTAACTAATATAATTAAGTATGTCTATTTCCCCTTTTTTACATTTATATTACTTATGCCATTATCACTTAAGTTAGCATTCACTTAAGTTGATCGTTAAAAGCCAAGCATTTCTCAAAATGAATATCCAGATTTCATACTGTATAAGTTATGATGCCTAAACTTGTAGCATTTAAAATAATCAATTTTAGATTAAATTTTACTTTATTCATTTAGAAAAAAATAGTGGCACATTTAAATAACAGCCATTTATTGGTAATAGGCCTTAACATTAAAAAAATAAATGTAGCATGTAGACCAAATGTAGACCAAACAATAAAGAATTTTAATATCAGACATTTATCGGTTATTGGCCTTAACATTAAATTATCGGCTTATCAGTATTGTTTTTGTTGTTGTTTTTAAAACAGCATAAATTTTTACTACGTGATGTTTATGGGTTATTAGCCTTAACATGAAAAAAAAAATTGATTGATTTATTGGTATTGATCAACTAAGTTTAGATTTTAGTGTTTTTATATAGAGTGTTTATTTACATAGACAAAACACTTATACTCCTATAATTTATCGGTTATCCATTTATCGGTTATCCACCTTAACATGGATAAAAAGTTATGATCATATCATTATGAGCGGATTAATTTTAGTTTTAAGGATTGTTTTTTTTATTTAGACAAAATTCTTTATTATTTTTACATAAGCCATTTATCGGTTAACTAGAAAAAAATGACTTATCGGCAATTATGTTTCTATTGATGCATTGTGAGATGCTGTTTCTCAGCACTGCGTTCTGTACTTATACTCCATCTTCACTAATCTTTGGCTCATCACTGTGTCCTGGATGAGCTGAGGTCTCCCGTAACAGAAGGAGGTAGTTCAGAGAGGTTGTGTAGGCAGGAGAATAGCCATCCATTGTGTGTTGCATCACGCTCTGTGTTCGAGCAGACAATGCATGCGTCAGGTCAGCTGCCTGAGCTCTGCTACAGTAGAGCATTGTTTGCATGATCCACATCTCGCTCTGGAGACAGTAAACCTCTCAGCTCTTGATGGTGACTCAGGGGCATCTGTACACACTGGCGATAGTGTCTGCTGATCACACCTCCGATGAAAATCTCAGTCCCACGCGTCTTTCTCCGAGACGAGTCTTGTTTCTAGCTTTCGGGTGTCAGCTTTGGCATATCTTTGAGGTGAAATGATAGGGTTTAGT
Organism: Enteromius treurensis; assembly: GCA_032275025.1. Classification (NCBI taxonomy): domain Eukaryota; kingdom Metazoa; phylum Chordata; class Actinopteri; order Cypriniformes; family Cyprinidae; genus Enteromius; species Enteromius treurensis. Next base: position 2,900,022 of record JAUCMU010000151.1, read on the forward strand.
GGTTGTTGTGAACGGCAGGTTAGCAGTGTTGATTGGCGACCCAGCTGTTTGAGTGGTATGTTTTCCCAGCGCCCCCCTCCCGGTGATCTGAGGAGCTTTTTATCATCTTCTCCGGACGGCTGGGAAAGGCACGGGGAGGGGAATGTGTCAGAGACTGTTTGGGAGCCTTACTTTTCTTTAGTGGTGTCAGTCAGCAGGGCTGTGGCCTCCACGCTGAATCAATATGGCTTTTGTTGGAGGAGAAAAAGCTCCTTTACAGGCTTGGACCTTGGAGGGGAAGCAGGGTGATGCAGGATAACAAGGGAATAAGCATCCCGACACAGGGTTTCAACATTCCCAAACAGGACCAGTGTGACACATTCAGCAGTGTGCATTTTCAATCCTCATCTTTGATTTTCCCACAGCCACAGCACTGTCATACTCCTACAAACCAGTCAGCGTGACCCAATTGGCTGGTTCACTTGGGGTGGTTCATTGATTTCATGCTTATTTGGCCTTTTTTATCATTATAATGTCTGATTGTGGGTTTCTTGTCAATAATCCCAGCTGTGCGCTTGGTATAATAAATGTCAGACATCTCATATACTCAGACCCCATCCCACAAATGACTCACTGACCACGACAGTCACAAATGGGACCGTTTTCAGCTTTATATTTGGCTTTCGTATGTTTTTATATCTCATTTGTTTTGATTTTCAGCGTTCATGTGATTGAAGCGTAACTGAAGTGTGGCATTTTGGTGGCATTACTGATCGGAAAGGTCTCCACTAGTTTATAAAATTGCATGTGTCTCAGACAGCCTGTAATTAGGCATACAGTATGTGTGTATTAGAGCCCAGACTGCTATCAGCAATATCTGCTGCTGGAATAGACGGGAGGAAAATCGCTTCATGTGTTTAGGTGTTTTGAAGGTCTGTTTTAGACTAGTACATGCTTTATAATTCTCCTCTGTTTAATACTATACTGTCGTTCAAAAGCTTGGATTTGGTAGATCTTTTCATTTTATTTTTATTAGTGCTGTCAAATGATTAATCGTGATTAATTGCATCCAAACAAAGTTTTTGTTTACATAAAGTATGTGTGTGTATATCATGCATACACAGAACACACACATATATTATGCAAACAAAAACTTTAATTTTGGACACGATTTATCCTGATTAATCATTTTACAGCAATACTTTTAATATTTTTGTGGAAATTGATGCACTTTGTCCAGATTATTTTGATTAATAAAACTTCAAAAGAACAGAAGTATTTTGAAATTCTTTTGTAACAATGTAAACCCTTTACTGTCACTTTTGATCAATTTAATGCATCCTTGCTGAATAAAAGTATTAATTTCTGTCCTGTTAACCCTAGTTCATTGGTTCTATATTTTATTTGATGCAATCAGTGTTAACCAGATTAACACTGAGCAGCCTTAATCTACCACTGCAAAAGTATGTATAACCAGTGTTTTCTTCGATATTATGAAATATGGTTGATTCCGTAATGTCAATATAAATCATATTCAATATTGCCGAATCAAATCAATATACTGTATATAGCTCTATGAACAAAAGTAACTTACAGTAGATTAGGCTCCTTAAAGGAACTCTCCACTTAAAAAAAAGAAAAAAAAAAAGAAAGAAAAATATCGGCCGATATATCAGAATATCGGATTTTAAAAACCAACACATATCGGTATAAGCCTTCAAAATCCTTTATCGGTCGGGCTCTAGTGCTACGTGATCTCACTGCGCCTGCTGCGGCCATAGTACAGCAGCAAAGTTTCTTGATTTTTATGACAGAATAAGAGTATAGTTCCCAGTCATATCGGCCTAGAAAACTGCAACTTTTCATTTTCTGTCACTCTTAGTACACAATATAACTACAGAAGAGTCAAGTTTTAAATAGGAAAAATCGTAACTCTTTTGTCATTTTTGAATGAGATGCTTCTGGTCTAATCCGATTCAATGATCTATGCTAAGCTATGCTAAAAGTGCTATCGCCATATCGGCTCAATGGATTGTTCCTTTACGGTAATTATTGCAGCGCAGTATCGTCTTTTTTCGTCAGGGTGGTTTTGATAAATCAAGATTTTTTAGGAAAGGATAGTTATGAGCTCAGCTATGAGTGAATATTGAAAGCCTCTGTTATGTTTATTTGTTCTGGGAATTGGTCTGTGTGCAGCCAGTTAGCAGTGTATTGTGGTGACTAAACGGCAGCTGGGTGTTTACGGGCACCAGCAGCCCGGTGAACTTTCTCTTTGCCCTGCTGTGCCAGGGTGATGGGCTGACGCTGAGCAATGCGATGCCAGCTTTTCAAACACAGAATACATGATTCATCACAATCCTTTTGTTTCTCTTTCTCTCTCTGTAGGTGACATCACACAGAAAGGCTATGAAAAGAAAAGAGGGAAATTATTGGCGCCCTACATACCCCAGATACAAGGTAAACAACTCAACTGTAAATCCACTCTTTAATGAACTATTTGTGCAGACGCTGCATGTCTAGGTTTTAAAATCTTCACTCGCCACCTCTTCAACCTTCATGAGAGGTCTGCACTTTTTACTGCGGTCTGGATTGATCTGAAATACATGCATGGTTTTTAGTACTGTCAAGGATACTCTGAGCTAATGGAAACAATGTGTGTGTGTGTGTGTGTCTGGGGAATGGGAGTTATCCACACTATAAAACTAAGATCTAAGTGCAGGGTTCACACTGCCTCAAACTCTCAATTATGTGGTGTGTGTTTCTTTGTTGTTTGGTTTAGGGTGGCTACTAGCAACAGCCCATATATCCAGGCATGATATCTCTTTTCAAATGCAGAATACAGATGTGACAATTATTTATGATTCTTTGCTTTTTTCATGTCTTTTATTGAAAACAACAAAGTTAAAACGTTCTGTAGCTCACCTAAAAATGAAAAGTATGTCATTATTCACTCACGTTCTCCAAACTAAAAATAAATAAATAAAATCAAGATATTCTGGAGAATGTTCACACTGCTTGTTTTCGTAAAATAGAAGTTAATTGGAAGTGGAGCTGATTAGGGAGAAAAAAAAAACATGGAAATATAAAAAAGTTATTTTGTATGTTTCACAAGTATTCTATAGTTATGCTATTGTTTTGTGTGAGGAATAGACTAAGTTTTTTATTTTATTTTTTATTTTATTCTGTTCTTTTTAGAAGGAAAACTTGCTATCTGACAGTGCTTTAAAATCTTTTTCATGTTTGCATACAATAAAAAAATATGTTAAACTACCATGTTGTCTATTGAATTGCCACATTTGAAAAAGTAAATAATTATAAAGCTTAGTATATATACATATATTTATACACATCTTAAGGTATTCGTTTTTAGAAACAACTTTAATTTTTTAGTATGTTTAGCATTATTATTATTATTTAGTTTTAGTAATTTTAGTATTTTAACAACAACTTTTATTTCACATTTACCCAAGAGAATTAAATTTTTTTTATTATTTTTTTATTTATTTAATATTTATTATAGGCCTATATGTTATTTTCAGCTTGATTTAATTTACCACTTTTATATTATTTATTTATTTATAAATATTTTATGTTTTAAAGTAGTTGACAGTAGCTGCAACACAGGAAGAGGATACAGGTTACTGAATCTCTCTCATCTCAGATCAATGGCCTTTCTTTTGGTGATTTTGTGCACATGCGAGGGTCAATATTTAGACTGCTCATGTGTGTCCTAACAACCCCCTCAGGGCTCTCCCTCACTGGATGCTGGATGACAAGCTCAATCTATATTCCTTGTGTATGTTTAATTTTAGAATGTCCTGCATAAATATTTTATGACAGTTGCGGTGGCTTGTGGAAAAGTGAACGTCTGTCTGGGCCCTGTATTTTTGGTTTGGCTTTGAAACAGGAAATTAGGTCTTCATTTTAAATTAGCCTCGCAGCAGAGATTGCTCTCCATTGTGGGCTTTGTCTTTGTCATTTTCTAAGCTGGCTGAGTTTTTTTTTAGCTGGCATTGTGTCCAGACACGGGACGTAGAAAAAGAAGTACACAGTACTTATAATTTACCTTAAAGAATATATTTACTGTGTGAAATGAGTGTTTATGGGCACTTAGTTGCATGTTAACTATTAAAAATATAATTATATTATATTAAATGAAGTTAGCTGTACTTCAGTCAGACCTACAGTAAGAAGAAAACGGCACACAGTTTGTTCTGGAAAGTTCTATCACCAGTATTGTACTCATGCACTAGGGCTGAACAAATCTAAGCTAAGCTAATCTATTTCTTATGATCAGTCAATAACAAAGACTGTTTCAGTTCTTGATTTGCCAGAATCTCAAATCTACCTTTTTATGTAACCAATTAAAGCTCATGACAATCAAGACTCCAAATGAGACCTCATTAAGGGTTGGCACGTCTCCTGAAAACCTTCTAAATGTTACATTGTGGCATCTTCTGAAACATTGCGTCCAGATCTGACTAGTAACAATCGTTCGGAAGCAGGAATGTGATTGGCTGGTTATCAGCCAACTGTGGAGGGACATTTTTTTGCTTAGCAACTGGACAGAGCTACTTGTAGCATTTACGGCTCTGTTGTCTTTGCACATAGTTGAGGTTTTGTGAATTTGTACTGTTGAGATCACACACGCTATCGGGACATCGTATCTGGATGGGCCGTGCGGTTTAGCTCTTATGAACCAGAACGGAACTTATTTCGTCTGATGTTGCAGATTGTGTCCTTATACAACTTTTCAGTTTCGTAAGCTTTTGCTGAGTTAAGCAGGACCCAAAACTGACAGAAACAACAGGACTCTTAGTATAAACTGTATTATAATGCTATTAATGCACACTTATTGGACAGACCTAAACCAGTTATGGAAGACTTAATAACAGAGGAAATAAAAGGCATTTACATATTTAAAGGAATAACAGTCATTTTTCCAGCACTTTGCAATGGAAGTCTATGGGGGAAAAGCTATCCAAGCAGAAATGAGCAGGTTGTGTGTGTATATGTGTGTATTAAGCACTTATAGTAAATGTTTAATTCACAAATGTGTGGTATTTCAGCTGTAAAGCTGTTTAAGTTGTGATTTTTTTTGGTGAGACTGCTGTTTTAGATACTGTAAATTAACTCATAATAACTCAAAATAAAATAAAATAATTAATATATTGAATTATATATATATATATATATATATATATATATATATATATACATATATTGAATTAAAGCAATACACTGAATTTAAAATATCATATTTTAAAACATTTTTTATTTTTCAAAAATGTTTTAATTTATTTTTGTGATGCAGAGCTGGATTTTAAGTATCATTATTGAATCTTTTAATGAATTTAATTAATCCTTGCTAGTAAAAAGTAGTAATGATGATAGTAATAGTATAATCAGAATTTTCTACCAATCCTATACTAGTCCTGCAGTTGGAAGCACCTGTGTTTAAACATCTTTATGTTCTGTGGTTTAGTATGTGACCTTTCCTGAGCTCAGTTTGCTTGTTTAGGGATATTAGCCCTCATTGAGAAAAGCCCTAATGAATGCTCCACCATGTCAACACAGTCAGCCCGAAGTCTCTTTCAATGATTTTGGGGGTTAGAGGTCAATATGAAGTGGTTGCTAGGCAAACGGTTTAGGAGGAGGTAAACAATCCTGCGTCTCTTACTTTGGCTTTCTAGGAAAGAAGGATGAGGTCACTCCTTGTGTTAACCTGTGATAGATGTTCACCCAAGTCACAAAGTTTCATTGAGGTCCAAGGCATGACTATGCTTTCTTTTTAAAAATGTTCTTCATCTGTCCTTGTGTTTGTTATACATGAATCCTGAGGTATTTTAAGCATTCACTGGCCTGTTCCTGGTGTGATAGACGGAGGGTCACTAGACTTTAGATCAGAGCATAAGCCTCTTTGATTTCTCATTTCTGCTGCGGCAGCTTCAGCTCTTATGTAACCGCAGTGCTGTGTGACTCATCAGTCTTAACCTTCTACAAGGTGGAGATTTCTCCAAATCAACAGGAACTATCCTGATTTTGAGCTCTCTGCTATTGAAGATTTAATCAAACAGCTTAAATTCAGGTATGACACATAATTTACCATTACTAATTCTGAATTTAAGTCCATCCTGTCATTATAAAGTGAACTGTATTCAATTCCAATTTCCATTCAATGCCATTTTTGTTATTTAATTTAATTTAATTAGATTTTTTTTTTTTTTAGTTTTAGTTAAACATAACACCAACATTTTAAAAAAGAAACTAAAATAAAAAAGTTGTTTTTCACTTTTTTTCATTTTATTCAGTTAACTGTTGTTTAGTAAATTTTTTTTGTTTTAGTTTTTGTGATTAAATAAAAGTTATTCAATTAAATTATCCAAAATAAAAGTTTTTGTTTACATTATATATATGTGTGTAATGAATGGCTGGCAGATGGTTGATCCATTTGTAACAATTTATTATCACAATCAAAGTCAAACATGCGATGGTCATCAGGGGCAGACATTGTATCAGGGTGTACTCACACTAGGCAGTCTGAACCGTGCCCGAGTGCGTTTGACCACCAAAGCGCGGTTCGTTTGACTAGTG